>WMKJ01000040.1:0-105551 GCA_009733715.1 Herpomyces periplanetae | reverse complement strand
AGTGGTTTTAAGAACAGCAGCGGTGGAAGTCCGGGAGGTAGGATTAGTAGTGGATAGACATTTTGACAGAGGATGAAGAGGGGCAGCAAGTGTGACATGAGAAGGATATGGGGTGGGGCGGCCTTCAGAATCAAGGGCGGAGGTATTATTCAAGGATGCCATACTGGTGCAGGCAGTTGTGGTGCCAGATGTGAATTTACTGCTGGTTGTGAAGCCGCTTGATGAATCGGATGAGAGGGATAAATTAACTGAGTGAGAGGGAGAAGAAGTGGATGTAGGAGCAGCAGGTAAGAGGGCATGGTTTTGAGATGATTAGGAGGCAATAGAACTATCATGATGAGGGGAGGGTGATTGGGAAAGTTTATGACGACGATTGGGCCGGTGATGATAGTGGGGTGAAGGTAAATTATGAACTCGTCGACGTTCTCTTCGAATTTCATCCCACGAGCAAAAATCTTGCCAGCAGTTCAAACAAGCACGGAACATACGGGCGTCGGGATGAAAGAGGGCATGTTGATCTAAGGGAACACGATATTGGGTATGATAAGCACAAAAGATGTTTCCGCATCGTCGACAATGGTGCCGTCGATTCCACCAAGTAAAGGGAGTTTGGCAATTTATAGAAGCGCAAGTAACACTGGAAGAGTCGGGCTGTGATGGAGGGGGAAATAAAAGAAGAAAAGTTAGCAATGAATACATTTGGAAGCAGGTATAAGGGGATATCTTGTGTGGTACGCAGAGATATCGGTGAGAATTGAGGTAAAAGACAACCGATGCCGAAAAAGTAGTTGTGATGGGGGTGGGAGATTAAAGAGTTTGCAAGGGGTGGAAGGTTAGGTGTGCACTACTTACTTTCCAATGACTTCTTGAGGGAGGACCACCTATTTTTCTCCAGGTTGCGTTATCATTGGGAAAATGGGGGATGGTAGAAGTGATGGGGGGGGAGGTTGAGGGGGTAGTGATAGAAGTATTAAATAAGGAGGATAAAGGGGCAATGGGGGATAAGGTTTGCCAGGCGAAACTTAGGCTACGTCTCCACGATTTTGAGCATAAAACGGAACAAGGAGACGAAGGGGAACAGTGTAGCAGGGAGGAGGGAAGATTGACATGTGAAGGGGTAAGCGAGGAAGATGGAATAATGGGTGTGGAAGGTAATCTTGTGCGAGTGGTTGTGGAGTGGTTGACTGGGGGAAAAGTGGTTATTATAGCGGGAAGGGAATTGAGGTTAGAAGAAGGCGAGGAAGATGAAGCTGATGAGCTACACGAACGATGAGAGGAATGGGATGACGATGATGATAAGGAAGAGGGAGGGTGGTGAGTGTGGGAAGGGGAGGAAGGAGGAGAGGGTGTTGATGAAAGCGAATGTGATGGGGATAATGGCGATGAAGAAGTGATAAGGGGGGTTGTATGAGAAGGGGGACTCAAAGGAAGTGGAGAGGGAAATGGTGGATGGGTTAGTGGAAGGGAGTGTTCAGACGAAGGAGACATGGAAGATTTTGGGGGTAGTCGTATAAGTTTGGAGAGAGGAAACGAAATGGGCAGCGTACGATGGTGATGACGATGGGAAGAAAGAGTTAAAGCAAGGTTAGATACGGGCGATGGTAGTGAAGGTGACACCACGTCAAGTGCTGTGGGGAAGGGAAATTTTCTGTTTAGTGGGAAAATGGGATGGGTAGGGAGAGGGGATCTCAGTTGACATATTGAAGAGGAGGAAATGGCAGAGGATAGAAAAGCATGAGTGGGTGTAGTGGGATTAAATGGAGGAAGAGAAGGGGAACGATCGCGAGACAAAGATTTTTGGGGGGGAATGACAGCCAGGATGAGGGTGGACATTGTAAGGCTGAGAAGACAGTAAGACGGGAAGGAAATGGAGTAGCTGGCTCAGTTGAGGGTGTGCGTGTGGAAAGAGTATAGAATAGATTGGAAAGGGGGAGAGGGAGAGGGAGAGTGATGCTAGATGGGCATAAGAGGTATTGATGAGGGTGGGTGGATGGATAACAATTATGGGAGGGAGTGCAGTGAGCGGGAGGGAATGAGAAGGGAGGAAAGATAAAGAAAATGTTGGTGTTTACGGAGGAGATGTGTGAGATAGAGAGAGTGTGTGTGTGCGTGCGTGCGCGAGGATGGGATACAGTGTAAATTGCGATAAGGGAAGAAATTGAACAAGAGTGTTTGAATAGCGGAAAGGTATAAGATCAGCGACGAATGAGGAGAGTGAAAAGTGTGTAGAGGATATTAATGCTTATATTAAGAGATTGTACGTTAAAAGTTTATGCGGTGATGAAGTGGAGATGCGAAAGAGATAGGGAGAAATGAAAGGATGACAGCAAAGATGGCAAAAGCAGTAGATTGGAAGGTGATGTGGTTAATAGACAGTGGATAGTTAATGGATAAGAGAGATTCGATTAGGCGATGGGGATGGGAATGTGGATGACGAGGGTAACGTTTGTGAGTATGTGGGTGTATAACCATGTAAGATAGTGTTTATAATGGATCAAGTAGAGCGGGGTCGGGTAGAACAGATAAACGGGACAGCGGCGAAAAGGATGGGACGAGTTCGGTTCAAGGTAGTGCAGAAACGAGTGAGCGGGCAAGCAAGCTTTGAAGTAGAGATAACGCGATAAGCAAAATAAAGCTACAAGCTTTTTGGATAATGAAGCGTGGGGCAACAGAGGGGTGTGCGGAGAGAGAGCGGAGAGCAGCACAGCATGGCGAACGGCACTACATCGCAACGCTACACTACGCTACGCTACACCATTGCCGTGGTCATCACCTTTGCCTACAGATACACATTTGTCGGCACGAGAGCTATATACGCACAGTACACTTGGACGCAAAGGTGTATGATTAGAGAGATAAGAGAGTGCGATGGTGTGATTAGGATGGCATGGTATGGCATAGCTTAGCATGGAATTGCATGGCATGGAACGGCATGGCCGCGCATGGCGTGGCATCGCAACGCATGGCTTGATTGATATGGGACGGCACGGGGAATAGTACGAGATGGGATTATAAAAAGTGGAGTAAAAGAGTGAAGTGGGGGTAACGGTAACGGTAATGGTGAGAGGTTGGATGAGGGGAAGGTGGATGAGACGAGACGGAAGGTGCGTTGTGGACGAGACGAGACGAACGAGGGGTTCGCAGACTCTATACAATACACTGGTAGAAATGTATGACAAAAGTAATACTGCGGTTCGATCAAAATACCCCGACTAGTGTACACCAAATCATTGTTTTAAAGACATTCTGGACGGCGGGCCATGGTTATAAATTTGTCAATGTGTATCAACCAAGTCAGACCATAGCGCGGGAATCCGAAGGATGTGGAGACCGCATATCAAACGATAAGTTCGTCATCATGCTTTCAGCGATATTCTACATGAGTGTCTGTTACGATGATTAAACGAAACGGGTATAGTATGCAAACGATGTAAATTGGTTTATGATAAGATAACGATCGCTGGTGCCGCCTTCGCCTCCACCATTCTTGGGCACAAATGTGTAAGTTTGTACGTAGCAAAGTAATTAAGTAGGATGAATGAGTACAGTGAACTTGGGTACACAGTTAATTTAGCTAACTCTTTCTACTGTGTTTATAAAGCCCACGCCCACAATATCCATTATATGACAAAATGTGGATGGGACAGGAGGTGGGAATCGCAGCAGCTGATAAATTGTTTGAGGGGGGAAGTGTCCGAGTCGTTAACGTCACGTACACGAGGGCCACGGGGTCCGTAAGTTTCTACCGTGCCGCTGACCAGTTCATTAGTGATTAATTTGTGTAAGGTAATACTGTTAACCCGCTCTCGCGCATACTCTAAGTTACGTTAAGCGTTAACGCGCTAACGTGAAACATTCTGATCGTGTGTGTGTGCGTGTGTGTGCGTGGAAACGTTGGTTTACTACTACGAAACAACCGGTTAATCTCGACGGCTCGTCCACACTGCACTCCGGGTGAAATAAATAGACTGCTACTGCGCCATGCTCAACCTGTAGAAGTTTACTTGTTCATACCTTCATTTCATCACTTGCACGTACGCACGCATCCACGCTCGTACGTATTTGTAATGGCCTCTTTTACGCCGAAACCTCTCATTTCCAACATCAAAATTCCTCCACCCTCTCTCCCACCCCGGGAAGATCTACCCTTTACGGAACGGCAATGGCAAATTCTCCTGGCACTGGCTGATGCACTGGTTTGTCAAGTCCAGGGACGTCAATGTGCTGCTACACAATTGAAAAAATACTGTATTTCATCCAAGCATATCATTACAGAAAATTTTTTTACACAGGGTGACAATGAAGCCATTAGATTGGCGGGTATCGATGATAGTAGAGCCGTTGGGGAATATTTGGAAGAAAAATTTAGTGAACTTCCCAATGCGAAATTGGCCATTTCAACATACCTTAGACAGATTGCTAGTGAACAAGACATTTGTCAAATTTCTAGATTGTTAACGGCACTTGATTCATGGTTTATTCCTCAGGTTTGTCTTACGGGGCAGCGGCAACAATTTGTACAATTGAATAGTGAAGAACAAGGTCGAATAATTAGTGCATGGTCTACGGCACGGTTATCCATTTTTCGGCGTACATTTTGGAATTTGGCACATTTGATACGTTCAGTTTACTGTCGTGAATCACGCAAGTTTAATCGTGTGATTGGGTTTGCACTTGAAACTCGTACATCGCAATGGAATGATGACTGTCACGATATTAACCGTGGACTTACCCAATATACATTTCATAAATTTTCAACGGGTGAAAATTCACCAGATCTATCGACCAAGATGACCGGATCTCCATTAACGGTAGATTTCATCATTGTGGGTAGTGGTTGTGGTGGGGCAGTAGCGGCGAAAAATTTGGCTGATGCGGGTTATTTGGTAGCAATTATTGATCAAGGTTATCACTGGAGTAATGATTATTTTCCAATGTCAATGGACTCGGGGACAAATAATTTATACATGCAAGGCGCAAGTATACTTAATGATGTTGGAAATATTGCCATAATTGCAGGATCATGCTGGGGAGGGGGAGGAACAGTTAACTGGAGCGCTTCACTGAGATTACAAGGTTTTGTTCGACAAGAATGGCAGAAAACCGAAAAATTACCCGAATTTTGTCATGCTGAATTTGTTGAATCCATGGATCGAGTTTGTCGACGTATGGGCGCATCGAGTGATAAAATTATCCATAATTTTCCCAATAAAGTTTTAATGGAAGGCAGTCGAAGATTAGGATGGTCGTATAGAGTTGTCGATCAAAATACCGGTGGGAATAAACATTTTTGTGGAAGATGTATGCTGGGATGTCGAAGTGGAGGTAAGAAAGGTCCAACTCAATCATTTCTTCTTGATGCTGTATCCCGTGGTGCAATATGTATTGAAGGTATGCATGTTAAAAAAATATATTTTGACAAGCATACTGCCAAAGGGGTTATGGGAACTTGGAAACCTCGCGATAATCAAGGAAATGTAAATTTATCCAATGCATCATATAATGTTCAGGTTAACGCAACTCGAGGTGTTATAGTTAGTGGTGGAACGATGCAGAGTCCATTGTTACTCAAGCGTAGTGGTATTAGAAATCTTCATGTTGGAAATCATTTAAGAATTCATCCTGCGTGTATAACTCTTGGAGTATATGATAGAGGAGTTATGGCCTGGGAAGGTGGAATACTTACATCTGTGATGAGCGAATTTGATAATATTGATGGTACAGGATATGGATTTAAGCTTGAAGTAGTTTCACTTTTGCCGCACTTATTGTTAAGTTTTCTACCACAAGTTCAAGCAAATCAGTGGAAATGTGCAGCTGGGAAAGCCGGCCATATGCTTGGCCTAGTTGGTATTTTGAGAGATCGTGGTGAAGGTCAAGTTAATGAAGTTTTTCATGATGGCGTTAGCAAGGTTAACTTTACGTATAAGATACGAAAAGATGACGATAAACTTACCATTGAATCAATAATTGCTGCTGTACGAATATTGTACGTTACGGGGGCTCGTGAGATACATACCATGATACCTGGTATTGAAGCATGGGTTCGACGTGATGAGAATTTGGTTAATACGACTGATAATCATGATAGTTCGAGGTCATCGCCCCTCGTTAATTCAATGAATTTTCAATCCGACGATAATAATCATCGTGAGGACAATTTTCGGGAAAATCTTCCTGATTCTGCATCACCTGCCCCTATACCAAATGTTCTTCAATGCACATCCGCCCAGAATGATCAATCCATCCATCAATTTATCCAAAAAATTAAGAAGTATACAGCTTCCACTTCACCGAACGATCGATTATATATATCGGCTCATCAAATGGGAACGTGTCGTATGTCAGGTCGTGGTCCAGGTTATGGGGTTGTGGATGAAAATGGAAAAGTATACGGTAAATCCAACCTGTGGGTAATGGATGCTAGTATCTTCCCATCTGCGAGTGGTGTTAATCCAATGATCACCAATATGGGAATTAGTGACATGCTATCCCGAAGAATCATTTCAACGGTTAACGAACCATGTGCCCGTACGTCTGATTTACCATCGGCTCGTTTGTAAATCCTTTTATTTTTCTTTTGTACCAAAATGTTTCGTGATGATCAAGCCAGAGTGCGAGCGTGCATTTGATAATTGAACTGCTAAAATTGCGGTACGTACCGTAACCTTTTAATCTTCCAACCCTTTTGTATGCTTTAAATCCGGATCATCACCATCACCAGCACATCTACCCGATCGACACTCTTTTGGTGAGGGAGGTGTTGTATTTTCCTCGATCATCCTCGAAAATGAATTTATCCCATGATCCACGAGTCGTGCATTGCACTGCCTTGCATACGTGCCCGTACTTATCCAGTGACGACGGTAACCTCTTCATTTATACATACCTGTGCAGTTTACTGCTCAATTCCGATATAATCCCTTGCAAGGTCATACACATACATTATTTCTCTAATCTTTGCTTTTTTCCTGGAATATTTCGTTTTGTCAGTGTCCGGGCTCGCTGCACACGTTTGGTTCGTTTTCGCCCGGCAGTGAACGAACGACTCTGATCAAAAGAAAAACCCAAAACCCAGCGAATTAGCCAACCCGTAAAAAAGAAACCTTCCGTGTGAACTACTCCGAAAAGAAAATACTTTCGAGGGATGTGTGTCCTCCAAGTTTCATACGAGTTCTCATCGTCTTCTTGATAAACACATACTTCCTTCTCACTGTTCCGTTCCTTTGCCGTCAATTAATGTAACTGAAATGTTTAATTTGAATCTTGTAAATTCTTGCTGGCAAGTTGTTAATAATTCACCATCATCACCACCACCACTGCTGTCTTTTTTGGATATACTGCTTCACGGAATTCGTTCATATCATTGTCTATGTAAAAGCATGGACAATCTTAACCTTTCCTCCACTCAAACTTTACCCGCTCAAGCTACCGCTGGTGCTTTACTTGCTCCTCCAAATCAAAAGAGAACATATCGTCAACGACGCAAAGATCCATCTTGTGATGCTTGCCGAGAGCGCAAAGTTAAGGTATGTAGATATCATGTACCTCCTGTTCATTGATGGTTCGCCCGCCGGTCCAATCGTGAACAAACTTGTCCTTTGCTTCAGCGCCAAATTAATCATTCTTTTCATCCAATCCCAATCCAGTGCGATGCTACTACCATGTCTAGCTGCTCGGAATGTCAAGCGAGGAATGTTAAATGCCAATTTACAAAGGACATGAACCGTCGAATGTCGTCTCTCAAGTAAGTGTACATTCATCCTGTCCCATCCCATCCCATCCAGTCCCGTTCCATCCAACAGGCGCTAAACTTTTTCACTTTGCCTTGCCCGTGCTTAGACAAGTTCAAGATTTGCAATGGCAACTCTCCCGCGCTAAACTCCAAATTAAACATTTGCAAACTAAGCTTCGTCTATTCGTTTCTCACGATCCTACTACCGACTATCAACAATATTGCAATAGTGACCTCGATGATGATGCTGATATTGACCATGACCTTGACCTTGACCCCGATGCCGATGAATCTCCCGATCCCTCAGGTTCTTGTATGACTTGTGATTCAATCCGTGTTAAACGTTCCTTTCCCCAATCCGATCCATCATCCGTACCCCACAAGTCCACCTCGACTGATTTGTCCATCAAATCACTTCATTCGTCCTCCTACTGTCAATTTGCTACGCCTTCGTCTACCTTGCAATCCGCCATAACTTCTTCTCCTCCCCCCAGATCCAAGCGACCTCGAACCACCCAACAATCTTCCTTATCCATTGTTCAAGACTACCCTGATCATCATCCATCCCATTCAATAATCTCCACATCCTCTCTCGATCCTTCCCATACTCCTACCCATTCATCACTACCGTCATCTTCCCTTCAAACCTCAATTCCATCATCCATCTTAACTCCTGAATCTCCCTTTTCTACATTTCCCCCCTCCCATCATCATCATACTCATCCTAATCGCACCCTTTCCCCATTTTCCACTAGTACATCACCACTTTCACCTTCTGACCCAACTCTCCCAACAACTACTCTTCATCTCCATCCCAATATCAATTCTCCCCGCAATCGACCTCCTCTTCCCTCAATGTGTCTCACAATGCATTTACTCGCTCATTTTTCCCTCAATGTACACTCTCATACTCCACTCTTCCATTGGGATACTTTCCTGCGCACGGTTAATCAACTTTACCCTTCTCATCCCAATTCAAATTCCTCCATGTTAATTTCATCTGCCATTTCTCCTCCCTCTTCTCATTTACCTCATGACCTCAGTATATCTGTTCCTTCGCCTTCATGGTTCGCTTTATTTTATGCATGCTTAGCTTTATCCTCATTATGTGCTTCCCCTATTTCTTCTTCTCCTCCTTCACCC
The DNA here is from genome assembly GCA_009733715.1 of Herpomyces periplanetae. Taxonomy (NCBI): domain Eukaryota; kingdom Fungi; phylum Ascomycota; class Laboulbeniomycetes; order Herpomycetales; family Herpomycetaceae; genus Herpomyces; species Herpomyces periplanetae. Next base: position 96,673 of record WMKJ01000040.1, on the reverse strand, counting down.
GTACGCTTTGCTGAAATTTCCCAATCTCTGCTCTTTTCTCCCTCCACCTTTTCCGTATCCGTCTCATTAAATACCGTTAGAGCTTCTCTTCTTCTCTCCATTTTCTTTCACGATGCTAATCTTCCCGTCGCTTCAGCTCAATCTTTCGCTATTTCTTTATCCTCTGCCTACCAATTATCCCTTCATAGTTCTCCTCTATCTCCAATTTGGATTTCCCTGGTTACGTGGGACCGAATCTTCAGCTTTTCCCTATCTCGTCCACTCCTCATTCCCTCTCCTCCTCCTTCAACTTCATTACAACCTTCGACCCTCCCCCAAACTCCTCAATTGCATTTGCTTCACCTCGCTAAATCTTTTCCACTTGACTCCTGCACCAATACAGTACCCCCCCCCTTCAACTTATCTCATCGTCGCCAACTTTCCCTCAACTCGCCACCATGTCCTTCCCCTCCTTTACCCACTCTGTCTTCTCCCGCTTGTTTACTCATTCTAGCCTTAAGACAATCTCTTCTCCTACACTTTCAACCATCACTTTCTCTGGCTCAAATTAGCCTGTCCATGATTGAGGCCAATGCCGCTCGTTTCCATCTCGTTTCTGCCTCCTCGGGTTTTTTGTGTCAACTTCTCGTTAAGCTTACCCTCATCTTTACGCTTGCTCGTCAATTCTCTCTCGCCCATCAATCCCTGCGTTTCTCCGCTCTGTTGCATCGTAATCCTCCGCTTAACCTTAGCCTTGCTCACTGGCTTCTTCTTCGTTTACGACATTTGCGTTTTATGGACCCATGTCAACAAAACTCCTTACGGTTAACCTTATTCTCCAACTTTACTTCCAATTCTTCCACAATCCTACCTCTCTCTTCCCAAAATACTCAACAACTCATCGCTTTTTTGCACTATTCCCCTCTTCATAACCCCCCATCTTCCTCCTCCCTTTCATATTCTGTACAATCTTCCCCTTGGTCATCCATTCATCGCTTACTTCACTCTTTGGAGCAAACTTCCACTTCTCATTCATGTCAATCTCCAGCCTGTTCCATTACACTTCCTTCCGAGCCCCCCATCGCTACCAGTTCAATATCTTCTTCCACTTCTACAACCACATCTTCCAATCGTATGAGCTTATCTTATATCCTTTAAATGAATTCCTCCCTTCTACCTTTCATTTCACTTGGAAAAATTATTATGCATATGTGTATGCGCGCCCGCGCGCGCATACACATCATATTAAGTGAACGATATGCAGTAATGTTCGTTACCCCGTAAATCCTTTGACAGCTCGCCTTGCCGTTGTATCATCGGTTTATTTCTGCCTCCCTTAAGTTTGTTCGCCCAAATATACTTCACTTGCTTCCAATTCTGTTAAACGACTCGTTATACATCTTTTAACAAACCGTTCAACCCGATGTTCCCTTAAACCACGCATTCCACTAATTAAGAATCTCGTAAACGGCCCCACCGGCCATGTATCCGGTAAACGTTCCAACACATCCCGCACGTCAAACCATCCCGAAAACTGTGTTACCAAGTCCGCCGTACGTTGAACTCGCTCTTCTTCTTTATCAAGTGAAAAGCATTCCGATAACACTACTCTAAATAATCTGACTTGATCTGTCTTGTCAACACTCACTCGTTCATAATCTCTTTTTGCCATTCCTCGTGGTTCCGTTTCCACATGATAGGCTCCACTTCCCTTGCCACCTCGTAAACTGTACCGTATAGCCGTATCTAAGTCGCCCAATTTACTCACTAATAATCGTATAGCCTCAACGTGAAGCCCTTGCCAACTATATGCCATCACCATTTCTGGTACTAGACTGTCTTCATGACCCTGAATTTTATCAAACGTAGCGCGAATAGTTTCAACGTTTGCCTTTTCTATCCATATCTTAGCCAGCCGTAATAAACCTATACGACATTTCCACCAATTCCCATCAACCCGACGCTGCATTGCGAACTTGAAATACCCCGGTTTATCACCTCGAAGCCCTCGATACTCGGAGTATGACGATGCCATCTCCTTTCGTGCTTCCGCAGAATTTGTCAACTCTTCCAACACTGTACTCAAGTAATACTCCATCAAGTCCCCGGCAAAGTCAACCCGCTTCATCCTGAACACCACTCGCTCCAAATATGCTTTAACTGCATCTGGTGCTCCCTTTCTTAACATTTCCAACGCTTCTTTTGTGCTTATTCCAACCAATTCATGCTCATCCGCAAATACCCGACCCCCTAGCTCTCCCTTCCGATTCGCTACCCATATCCCGTATTCTCTGTATAATTTTGAATCCCCCCCTTTGCGCAAGTATATACAAACCTGCTCTTCTCCCTGGTCTACTAAACCCTTTCCTCCAGCTCGTTCACCATCTGTACACTCTTCGCCTTCCAGTATCCTCTTCCACGTGGCTAAAATTCCCCTTGTCCAATTTCGGCCAGCATACAATCGTGTTAACGTGTACAACATTTTCCTCTCTTCCAACTGTTCCACTGCTCGCTGAATTCCTTGAAACTTTTTATCCTCTATTAAACTTACAATTATATTGCCAATTCTACTTGCTTCTTTCTCATCCCCTTGTTCCCTAGCCCAATCCTCTTGTAAAAGATAAATATGTAATATTGCACCGTCAGTCGTTGCAAATACCTCTTCACGATCCTCAATACTTCCGTAGACTTTCTTTCTATTCCAATGCTCGAGAAATTCGCGTATCATGATTAGCAACCTTCGTCCTGCAAATCCTGTCCAAGTTTCTATATTAATTAGCCTTGAACTCATCTCTCTTTTTTTTTCAATACTAAGAAAATTTTCAATTAAATGTTTCAATCCTCCATTAACCCAGATACCCCCTCTTTCACCTTCCATAATTTCCATGCGAACTTCACGCACTAGAGCTAATACCAGCCTAGGATCTGGTTCACTGTTAATTAACATATCCTTTACCCTTACCACGTCTCCCATGTTGATCGGGTCACCTTGTCGACCACAATACAACATATAGGCTATCAGGAGAAGGGATATTTTTTGTCGAAAAAACGTTATACCAAACACGTCTAGCTCACTATGAGTTTCGACTAATTTCGCACGTTCGATTAGCTCAAGGATTCCATCTACATTAATCCAAAACTGACTCTCATCCATATGATAATGCCCGTTCAAACTTTCTATTAGCTGCACTATCCACGGTTTCTTGACCAAAGTGTATACATCTTTACCCGACCAGCATACTACGTTAGAATGCACAGAGCAAATTCGCTTGACAAACTCCAGCTCTTCTTTTTCCCGATCGGCAATTTTATCGGGCGTATCTCTCCACACAGCCTCTCTGCAGATATGTAGCTTTTGTTTGGCCAAATCAAGGCTAATATCGACTAAATTTACACCCCGCCCCGTTGATAAACATTTCAGTCCCATTGCACTTCTTGTTAAATTTTCCTTGACAGCATCGTCGTTTATTTGGCCGATTTCAATATACTCTCTGTAGGTATTAGTTTCATATAATCCGGTAGGCCATTGTTGTACTTCTATTATCCGACGGTACGTGTTGTCGAGTTTTTCTTCTAGGGCGGCTATAATATATGCATCTTCGATTTTACCAGCTGGCCAAATACCATTATTTTCACATTTCAAGCCCATATCTATAACGACAGCATTTGGATAACCATTAAATTCTACGGTGCCACGAGAAACTTCTCCGTCCAAGTTAACGAATATTCCTACGGCGGAATCATCCTTGGTTGAGCCAGTTAACAATAAAAATTCGCCAGATTGAGAAGAAGCAATTAATGGGTGGGGACTCCAAGATGTATCAGAAGAGGAATTTTCACTGTGAACATTGGCAAGGCTCAGGCTAGAATCTCGTACATTATGTTCATCAAGTTCACCGGTATCGCTTTCACGCCCCTTTCTATCACTAGACGAGGATCTAGGGGCGAGGGAGGATGGGCAAACTGTAGAATTGTAACGGTTAGCAGAGAAAAGTAAAGCAAAGCAGAGGGGAATAAGACGAAATAAAACAGAAAGGGAAGGGGAATCATACCGTTAGGTGCTTGGGTAGTTTGCCAACCATCAGATCTGGAATTATTTTCAAGGGAGCTTGTACGGGTAGGCGAAAGATAAGGCCAACCATCCTCGGGGTTTGAGCATGAAGATATTGAGAATAGGGGAATCTTCAACTGGTTAACGATATCGACGAGTGTGTAAGAATGTAAATTTGCAACACAAGCAACACCGCCCCAGGTAAAAGTAAGCAAGGAGCCGCCGAATTCGATATCGCGAACTAGAACGGGTTCTTCGGCTACTCGTACTAAGCGAATTTTATGGCGCAATGATAATAGAATCATGTCCCCGGTGCCTAATGTCTTCAATGCATCGCAAGACCCTGCATTAACACCTTCAACCCAAGTACACGTAAACGGTTTGACCTTGGAAAATGCCGGACTCAGCTCCGGTAGGGTGAAAAAACTTAACGTTTGATTACAGAGTACTGCAAGTTTTTCAACGGAGGGCATGACAATCATTTGTTGTACACCTTGATGATTATCTCGTAACACAGGAGGCAGTATTCTTGAAGCTAGAACGTATGTTGAACCAGCTGCCCCGTTCATTTGACCAGTCATACCGAGTATACCGACAAAGTGCATAATTTCCGCATTTGAAGTTCCGATATACACATTTGCATCTACGAACAAGGAAAATTTAGATGTTTTAGCATTGGGGGATTAAAAGAAGAATATTAAGTTACTACATTCCCTTCCATTTTACAGGCATGAAGGCATGGTAATGGTAAAATTAGGGTAAAACTAGCTAAACTTACTCCAAATTTCAACACTGGTGATAGAATGACCACGTACAACGGGTACATTGTGTAAAAGTGTATCGATAAGATAAGAAGTTGAAGGTATACACGTAGCAGTGGAGGATTTGGTCTCCGTTTCACTTGGATTTGTAATACTTTTTACATCCATTAACCATAGTAGGTTATAGCGTTGAATTTAGGTACGCGCTTGGATGAGAATGCGTAGTGGTAGAAGAAAACTGATTTAGTTGAATAATGTCAATTTATTAACGATTGTAATAAAGAAGAGAAAGATGAAAAAGTGTATTTAATTAATGAGATGAATTAACGAGCAGACGAAGCATTATGAGGACGATATAGAAAAAGGGTTTTGGAGGGAAAAAGAGTGTGGTTATTGGGAGATACATGCATGCATAAACCGTGGTAAAAATTAAATGGAAGTTTTGTAGAAGGTAAAAAGACAAAGCAGACAAAAACACAAATGTAGTTGTAAGTGTAATTGTAAATGTAAATGCAAGTGTAATTGTAATAGTAATTGTAAATGTAAATGTAAATGTAAATGTAGATTCAAAATCTAAAACCCCCAAAATTTAAGCCACACAAGTGGAGTTGCACCGCCACATTTACAGCCCTGTGGCGAAGTAAGTTCTTCAGATGCAGCAGGCGCAATTCTGAGCGTGCATCACGTGCTCCTGCCATATACGATGGCTGATCACGTGACGAGACGTAATGTATCACAAAATTTCATTTCCTAATCAGGTAATAAGAAGTCGATTCTCGTCAATGGGAATTTGAGGATAGATTATCTCGTTTGACACGATAGACGATGCTGGTGGTTATAGAAAGAAAGGAAAAATAAAATGGTGAGTTTATTAATTCATTGGGTATGTTAGGTTAGTCTAATCTTTCCATACGCATACGCACACGCGTACGTTCCCCCACTTCATCCTGTATTTTCTTTATCGTTGAACGAATCATGATATTGTTTGTATCGCGATAATTTTACGGTGTTAAACACGGCTTGTACAACTAGTTTCAGATTACGACGAGTCTTATGCACCAAGTAACCTTTTTGGTAATGATGGACAATACTTGTAAGTCCGAAATCAATGAGTTTGGGTTCATTTCATTAAATTATTTTCTTCATCACCTTTATTCTACGTGAGGGTTAAAAGGATTCAAATGATGTAGCCGGATTATCATGGTTAAGTCTACTTAATCATAATCACATTTATTCGCCATTTAACATTTGCTTGGTTGAAGGGAAGGGGGTTAACTTCAAGTATACAAGGGGAAGGATATATAGATGAATTGAACATTCCAGTTTCACCGTTTCTTTGTGGAAAAAAAATTCCTCCCCTTCACGAATAATGCATGTAAAACTTGCTTAATGTTCCCAAATGTTAGTGTGTAGATTCATCCTTGTAGTGTGTTAAATACTTACTCTTGTATCTACCCGTAGATTAAGAAAAGAGTACCGGTAAAATACGACAATCTCATTAAAATCATGATATTCGTTTGGCTGAAGATCTTTATAATAATGCATGTTAGGTATTATCGTAGATAAACTTTCCAGTTAAAGGTCGGACGCTTGCACGCTCCACGGAAATGATAAAGTTATTCTCGTAGTAAAGCAGAAGCTTATATTAATCTTAATTCATTCGTGATGAAATATGAGAAGCCGTGGTTATGGTAAATTTGTTCCGGGAATGTAATCCACTTAACATTTTTCTCTATCATAATACCCTGGCCTATTCACTTATACACTGAGACCTGCAAGAATTACTAAATTGGCCTTAACCGTTTCGTCACCCATTCACCAAGACCTAATTGCATTATTCCGCACAATTGTGCATGACTCTATCCCTCATTCACTAAACAATGATTATTCGTACCAACAATACACACTCACTTGCACATACGTTCCGCCAGCCCGCCCATGACCATTTATCCCCGTAACTAACAATATGGCGGAAATTCTCGATTCCAACCCTTACCTTAACGTTAAATTATCCCTAATCTTTACCAGACAAAATTCATTTGGTCTGCATTGCTCTGCGCTGCGCTAAGTATCCTTCCCTGTAAACTGCTTCCTCATCTCACGGTGCACTTGGTGATAATTATTAGCTCCATAACCTATCATTGCCCACCACTCCGCTACCTTGACATTCCCAATTACCAAAAAGTCCGGTAGAGCTTACTCCTTTTCATTGAAATTCCGCCAATCCAAACGGAAATTTATGCGCTCTAATAAACACTTCAAATGTGAAATTCATCTCATTCAACCGACTCATACGCATGTATGGCCCGTGCGGACGGACGCACGCACGTTAAACAACACCTCCATCACCATATATTCCTTATACCCCTTCATTATCAGGTTATCCAAACTATGATTCCCTGTTAATAAACCCTGTAACTCCTTGCTAGTCTGGTATGGCCTGACCTGACCATACCGCATTACATTGTAACGTACCAGACCATAATCTCACTAGTCAAATAGCCGGATCCTTGCCCTGCCATATCCCCGCCCATATACTCGAAACTCGTGAAATTTTGGTCATGGATCGGCCATATATCAACTCACATTAATAGACACATCCACGAACCTATACTTGTGCCCATATTCTGATCCATACCCATACCCATAACCATACGTATACGGATGCGCACGGGTGCGGACGTACGCACGCATAACAACATTCCCGATTTGGATGAAAAGTTGCGCTGTTGGTGGTTATACGTGCGTTAAAACGGTGAAATTTCCCGGGTAAAATAATCATTTAAGTAGTTAATCTCCTCGTCTCCCCTCGTGTCATTTCTTGGGGTGCTGTGTCGTAAATTTATGTAGCTCCGTCGATCTATGGCCCACTGAACTAGCCCGTTCTTCAGCCACGGCAATTAAAAGCTAACAACAATCCTCCCGTTAAATCCTGTATTTCATCGTATCCGTTCAACGTTGCACGACAGACTAACTTTCCTCTGCTTCAAGTGTGTATGCACCAATGCAGCCTACTCATTAATTAGATACTCACTTACACTTACGTATTTATCCTGAAGGATCTTCCTATCACTGTTACTACTACCACAACTACAACCACCACAACTACCGCTGTCGCTGTCGCCGCCGCCATCATCCGCGCTTCCTCCTCCTTACCACTACCTAGGAGCAGAAATATCATAAAAGCTTCCGAATTTCCCTCCTTTTGCCGCCCGAAGAAAAAAAACCCTTAACCCACGAAATTTCTTTTGCTCTGTGCCAACGTGTTCCCGTTTCCGTTTCCATTTTCCTCTAGGTCAAAAATTTTTGTTCGCCGTGACAGCAACACAACTCACGCACGCACTCACAATGCCCTCTAAATACATTTTCCCCCTTTTGGCCACTACCCTTTTACTGGTACCATCGACAAGTGCATTGGATGCAGAAATTTTGAACTTTACTCAATTCAATGACCAGCAGAGTAGCGGTAAACCTTTGACGAGTCATACACTCATACACCGACAAGTATCATCGACAGACTTTACTCCCACAAGACTCGCCACCCTGCACATTAAACGATTAATCTCAAGATCGCACCCGCAAAATATTCATGGTTACGATAATTGGATTATACGTAACGAACGTCCAACATCCTGTGACTGGTCAGGCCTTACAATGCCCATAAGTAGGTAGATGCACGTATACTCGCACTCTCGCTTGCAATCATCCAATACACTTTTTCTGTTTGATACACTGAACGATTTGGCTAATTCATCGTGATAATCATCCTAGCTGCTACTTCTTTGCCTCCTCCAAATTCTAGCCTTGTGCTTGCTTTCATTTTATTAGGAAGCGGTGTACAACTGTATACGTGCGATGCTGGTAACGTAAAACCACGACCTGTGGGCGCAAAGGCCCTTCTCTACGACGCAACTTCACTCTTAAACCAAAGCTCACATCTTATTCCCCAATTACCCGATATGGCTTTATTAAACATTCAGCAAAAGTCCACCAACAAAACGTTCTATCGTCGCCGGCATCACAATAATCTACTCGCAAATGTTATGCAAACCGTTCCTGGAAAACCGCTAGACAAAAATTTCGCCGTATTTCCATCCCAAATCGACGTACTTGATCAAATAAATCGACGTAGTAAGGATTTTGCCAATAAGTTCAACCTTAAACCTTTCGGCTACCATTATTTTAATGCTCGAGGCCAGCCCGTTTTCGACCATTTTGATGATGTCGGTAGATCTACTGAATCTCAATCCTTCAACAAAGTTGCTCAATCCCCGCCTGAACAATCCGCTTTTGAGGCCGTTAAAAATGTCCCCTGGCTAAAATTATCCTCCATGTCTAATGATGCTGACATTTATAGGCTTCACACAGCCGGTGGTGATCCTCAGTTTAACTGTACAAATGGTGCTGATGAAGATATTCTCGTTAACTATTCCGCTGAATATTGGTACTGGCAATCCAAATGTCCATATTAAACTTATGCTATTCTTTGAAGCCAACTGTTTCATATGCCTTAACTTGTTTCATCTACGTTGCTTTCATCTTTTCATTGTGTACATTAGTGAATAGTGAATTGCACTCGCTCACATGAAGTTATGTATGGAATCTTTGATCCTAGTAAGTCAGTATGTAAAGGTATTCGAGGGACGGCTGTTTGGTTCAATTTGGTAAATTTTTCCCCATCCAAGACAATCGTAATGGTTCAGCATAGCGACTTTATGGGTAAACACGGTAGCTTTGTAAATGTATTAAAATCCCAGGGAAAATACTAATAATGACGATACAACTTCTCATATCGAGAATTTTCCCGTTCCATTTCTATTGATCGGGGTTTAAGCGGCCAATCCGGTGCAACATCAATGTGAGATCGAGGAAAAATTATTTCGAGAAACATGTAAAACAAATAATCTACCGCTATACATATACAAAAGAGTTTTCCAGCCCATTGTCCACATCCGTAATATCGTTTAAGCCGGTCAATTAAAGCGAAGCCTTGTAACGGTGTACACTCGGGATTACGTGCCCATTGTACCATTCTAGATGAGCTTACTGCGTGTCCGTAAAATTCATTTTCGGGCAAATTTCCAGTTACTCCATCGTAAACACGCTCCGTGCGACGAGCTACGTTTGTCCAACTATACATGGAGCGCACTTGATCGTGAAATAACTCTGTGCGTATTTTACCCGCACGTAACGCTTCAATAGCACCGCACGTTGCTTTAATCAAGTCTTGTGCTTCCGGTTTGGCAAATGTTGTCATATGAGGAGGCAACACTTCAGGTATTCCGCCAACTTTGGTGCTCACAACGTATAGTCCACAGCTGGCTGCTTCTACTAATACAGTACCGAAAGCTTCGGTTAACGAAGGATGCAAATAAATGTGACCACGGACCATGACATCACGTACATCTTCATGGCGTACTCTTCCGACAAGTTCAACACGATCCTGAAGTACATTTCGCTCAATCATCTGGTCTAAATCTATCGCTTTTGGACCCGTACCGGCAATGATAAATCGTACGTTAGAATGCCGCTTTAAGATTCCTGGAATAACTTCCACTAATAAGTCAATTCCTTTATTGTAGAATAAACGTGATATAACGACTATTGTAAGGGTGTCATGGGGCGCAAGTTTTCGCGGTATAGTATGCTCTTTTAGCCCATTTACCGTTGCCTCAACGTAATTTACCGGCCGAAAATTTTCCGCAACTACAGCGTTCGGTATAACCGATACCATTAAGGGATTAAGTGCTGCCCGAAGTACTGAATTTTCCTTACATTTATGACTAACACAGATAACGTGATCAACATCACTAAGGGTAAACTTTAGCACTTTATTCGCCAGTATACTGCCAGTGTCTGCAAATCCAAATAATGAATGATCCGTGAATACGGTCTTTAGGCCCATTGTACGAGCGTGTACAATTCCTTCGTGACATAAGTTGCTCAGGCTACCGTGCCCGTGAACAATTTCTATTCGCTCACGTATCATGATATTTCGGAATATAGGGAAAAAAAGAGAATACTGATGGAAAAGTTGTTTCGCGATACACTACGAAAAACGGAACATGATAGACTTTAACGCCGTTGGTGAGGTATCGAATTCCTGATCGGTCAGCAGAAGCGTGCGTTATAATCACAACTTTATGCCCGCGATCCACTAAGTGTGTAGATAATTGATAAATATGACTTTCAACTCCACCTGGTTGGGGGAAAAAAAAATCGCTTAACATGGCAATTCTGTACGCCGGCATTGCGTTAAATATTGCAGATTTATTATATTATGTGGTTTTAAATTATATAGCACTAAATTGCCTTGAAATAAATGTACAATAACTCTTAATTAAGTACCCGTCGAAACATGGTGTGGTGCATGGAGAAAGAAAATTTTCCATCAAAATTCCGTACAAAAATTAGTGTAGAGGTATACCTTGTAAACCAACATCGCGTTACTTTTGATGATAACGTGGATGGAGATACACGTGATTTGTGGAGGGAAGCGGGGAATAGAATTTTCCGGGAATAAGTGTTAGTTTAGTAAGCGGAGAAAAACAATTTTATAGACAGATGTGTGTGATAGAGTTGAAGAGATAATTGGATAGAAAGGGGTTTTGCGGCGTTTGTGAGTTCAAATGGGTTTATAGTGGCAATAATTAATCATGGTGATAGAGAATGTCTATTATAATCGTTATGCGCCGAGTCTGGAAGATCCCGATTGGGAGTATTCAGACGCAGGGGTTAATACTGTGGCAGCGGAAAAGTATTACAAGTGTGTAAGGGAAGCGGTTGAGGAGCAGAATCGTATGGAACAGTTAGGGATACTTGAGGATCCGGTTGAAGTGCAATTTTCTAACCCGTATGTAATTGTCTTACCCATTGATAAAGTTAGCTTAAATGAGGATGGAACGCTGCGCGTGCGGTTTGCATGTGAAGATCCCATGGCAAATTATCACTTTCGACGTTCGTGGGAGGAAAGTTTGAAAGTCAAGGAGCAGCAAGGAGTGGTACATACTGGTGCTGGTGCTGATGCTGACGTGGATATTGATGCGGATCTGGATCTGGATATGAACCGTGCGACGAGGGAAAATGAGTTAAACAAGCCAGACAGGTTTTGTGAAAAGCTGGCCATGCCATTGCAAAAGTCACTTAAGAATAGCTGCGATTCTAGCAGGTCAGATGAATCATTAGCAAACGGTACACGGACTGATCAAGAAGAATCATCTCAAATACACGATACACAAAGGGAAATCTCGGGTAGACATTCCAATGTTTTGATCAAATTTCACCAGTCTACTCAATTAGCTAAGCAGTTAAAAGTAACCGGACACGATGGCGACACTAGCGCACAGGCCGTAGGAAATTGTAACGACAAAGACGATGGTACGGATAAAGACGCTTCAACGCAAATATTACACGGTCTTGAACCAATTCCTCAACAAACCCATTCTGATCGACCGTTTGAACCATCGGCAAGCAATCTACCTGATTGGCTATGCAAGCCCACGCTAATATATGATACATCATTACCAAATGAATCCAAAATACAGCACGCGAGTCTAGAATCGCTGGATTTGGACGGACGAATTCTCTCAAGATTAAATTCGCGATGTAATATTAGCCGAGCTTTTCCCGTACAGCGGGAAGTTATACCCTTACTTCGACGGCGTAGTGCCTTCCGGCACCCCGGAGACATGCTAATTGAAGCACCTACTGGATCAGGCAAAACATTGGCTTATCTCCTTCCTATAATAGAAAGTCTCTATCAGGGAGGGGAAGGTCACGAGACAGAGTTGACAATGTCATGGGAAAAAAGAAAGAGAGAAGAAATGATTCGATGGATTAAAGCGGTTATTGTAGTACCTACACGTGAACTTGTACTTCAAGTTAGGCAAATGTGTGAAGAATGCTTACCAAGTGGTTCAAAAGTACACGTTGGTATGGCAATGGGAAGTGTAGCTTTGTCAATTGAGCAGGCTTCACTAGTTAAATTAATTCCTCGATTAAACGTAGCAAAAGCACGACGAATTGGGCGTGAAGCCGATGGATTGCATAAGCTGGGGATACGACCATGGCATATTTTTACGAGTCGGCTTGGGGAACTGGATCAATTAGAGCAAAGCTTAGACTGGAGGAAAGGATATGTACCTGAATATTCATCACAGGTAGATATACTGGTTTGTACACCGGGGCGCTTAGTGGAGCACATAACGAGTACTCCGGGATTTTCTTTACGACATGTTCAGTGGATGGTGTTTGATGAGGCAGATCGATTATTGGAAGAGGAGACGATAATAAATAATGGAGTTGCGGAAAAAGCTAAGCAACATTCAAATGTTTATCCCGTGGATAAATTTCATGAATGGTTTAGAGTGATTAACAAAGCAATACACGGAGCTTCTTTAGTGGGGGAGGGGGAGTGCGGATCAAGGTTTACTAAACCTAAAAATGCTTCCGGCTTTGATGATTTACCCGTGAACTCACGGGAACGAGATGGTCATTTAGCATCCTTTAACTTTCTCAAGTCGCGCGTGACCAAAATTTTGCTTAGCGCAACCATGACACAGAGTTACCCTAAGCTGGCAACATTAAATCTTCGACGTCCCATATTTCTGCGAGTTGTAACGTCTAGAGAGCCAACATCACTGCAGACGGAATCTCATTACCATCACGCCACAAATTTGAGCCAGATTAATTTACTCGATAGGCATTCGTTTAGCGTTCCAGTGACGCTTTGTGAAAAAGTTATTCCCGTGGGAGACGGAAGTGAGAAACCATTGTATCTTGCAGGCTTACTTATACAGCATATTTTTAAGGATTTTACGGATAATATTATTAAAAGATTTTGTGGTCAAGGTGAAACCCCTGTATCAACGGGGAAATCGGATGATTCAATAACATCATCTCGATGTGAGAGTGAAGATACTAGCGCTAGCAGCAGTGAAGCTAGCGAGACTGATTCATCAAAAGCATTATCGTCCATTTCCCAATTTGGTCAAACACTTCCTACAATTTTAATATTCACTAAAACCACGAGTGATGCGCATCGGTTGGCACATGTGTTAAAGTTGATACTTCCGAACAAGCTTATTCCTTCACTCGAGTCGAACAATATTAAAACCTTGACATCATTGGATTCAAGCTCTACACGAAACAGTATAATGATGACGCTTAAGCATCAATTAGATGATGATAAAGGACGGGGGAGTGGAGGGAGGGCAAAGTTTGATGAAGAGGATTCATTATTAACCAAACGAGGAAAGAGAAGTAAAAATGGAATTGTAATTCTCATAACGACATCCCGGGGAGCGAGAGGGCTTGACTTTCCCGGTATGACGCACGTTATTAATTACGATGTACCGCGTACAAAGTTAGATTATGTGCACCAGGTAGGCCGGACTGCAAGGGCAGGTCGTGTAGGCTACGCTTGGAGTTTAGTCAAGGAGAAAGAAAGTTGGGAAGGTCAGGCTAAGCAATTGAATGGGCAAATGAAGTGGTTTATCGAGGAAATTGGACCGGTTAAACACTGGGATGGAAAGTGGTATGAGAGACAGTTAGATGACTCCGGGGGAAGAATTGGGAGAGAAATAAATCGTGCATCACCTATTGAGTACATAGTCGTAAAGAATGAGGTGGTAAATCACCTGAGACCAAGCTATCTTGAAGCATTAGAAGGGTTAAAGAAGGCGGTAAACGGAGAAAATCGAGCCAACGAAGGATGAGAAAATGAAGAGTAGAAAGGATATGTGTATAATGATAATTGAATAGAATAGACGCGGTGAAATGCAACGTAGGGGTGAGTAAAGGTTAAGAAAGAGATAGATTGAGTGGGAAGGGGAAAAGAACTATAGGGAAGTTGGAAATGAAAGTTGAGTTAACGGGGGTGCTTTTGTTTGGGACGTTTTTTGAATTGCGAGGATGATTGAGTAGTTGAAGGGGCTGATTGGGTAGTGACGTCATTGTGGGATGAGGACGTAGAAGAGGAATTGGATAGATCGGAATGGAGTAAAGAGCCCAATAAATTCTCATTTACACCGCCAGCAGAAAGGGCTGGGGAATGGAGGGGAAGTATAGAATTAATTTTCCAACCGAGAGGAACGGATACACTAACACCGGAGGATTTCTGACCATTCTTAAGACTACAAGGGGGAGGGGGCAGTGACACACCAGGTATGATTAAAGCGTGAGGAGTGGCTAGATCGGTTGGATGTAACTTTAAAAATTTTGCGATTTGGATAAAAAGATGATGTTCTGGGTAAAGGGTGAAGATTAGAAGTTGATGAAATGGGGGAAAGAGGAAGGTAAAGAGTACTGACTATTTTTTATGGTAATGCTTATGGGAGAATTGAAGGAGGTTAAACAGCATCTCACACGACCGGGGTTAGCCCAATCTTGAGGATGAGTAGCGAAAGCTTCTAATTTCCCGGGTAAGCCTAGCTCAGCAACAGCTTGAGCAATAGTATGAGCTAAAGGATTATGAACGGCGAGAGAGGGGGGAACGCGTCGACCTTGACTTCGAGAACGGGAAGCGTCAAAGTAAACGGGGTATATATGATACCAAGTTGATGAGGAGTCATGAGAGGTTGAAGAATAAGGGGTATATGAAGATTCAGATGGATAGGAATGATGGATGGAAGAAGTTGATTTCGACAAGATTAATGAATCAATGTCATCTTCGGGAGGATCGTCAACGGAAAGGGAAGTAGAAGTAGCAATATCTGAATATGTAGCAAGAGGTTTATTATGGTTAACCTTGTCAACCGATTTTTTAGCCATTTATTATATATATATAGATTGATTGAAGATAGTTAAAAGGGAAATTGTTTGGAGGACTAATTTGAGCATCATGAACTTCACCTCATCACGATAAATCAAGAACTTTAGGCGACGGAGTAGTAGTTCTTCCGGTTATAGTAGCCGCTATTAATAAGCGGGAGGAGGGGAAGATGAGCGAAGGAGTGTGGAAGATAATTTTAATGAAAGGAGTGAACTGGGTGGGATATGATAAGGATTGGGAACTGGACAAATTTAGTTTAGTGTACTAGTGAGTGGAATTGGTAAGGTAGTGAGTGAGTTAGAGAAAAAGCCAAGGGTGATTGAAAAATTTGGCGGGGTAGCTTTTACTGGATGGATAGGTTGGTATGAGTTGAAAAAGCCGAGGGAATTTAACGTATGGGTTAGGGAAGAATTACGGGGAATAGACGGGATAGGTGGGGGAGTAGATAGGACTAATGAAGAGTTTGAGGCAGAGTAGAATATGCAAGAGGAAGAGTTTGAGTTAAAGGAGATGTTTTGGAAGAGCAAGATTACGTATGGAGAGTTTAAACGAGGCGTGGAAAAGAATTGTTGGGTAGGGTAGTTGATTCGCATGGGATGTTGCAGAAAAGTTTACGGGGTAAATTTGGAATTGGAAACGATGAAATGGACAAAAAATTAAGACTATGGGGGTTTTTTTGAGGGGAATAGGAGTGATAAACAGGAAGATGGGGAAAGTGGAGAATACTCGTTAGCAAGATGATGAATGGGAGTTAGGATGTACAACCCATTAATTAGCCGATTGATGAGTTATTTGATGGAGGGAGAAGACGATGTTGGGGATGAGAATGGAGGTAAGTTGATGAGTGGTGGATGGTATTAAGAAGGGTTATGTAATACTGTTGGGGTAAGGGATGATGGTGGAGAAGTGGGGAACATTTGGTGTGATTAGCGTACGATCAAGCAAAAGATTAGGAGGGTGTTAGGTGAGCAGAAAAAGTTACCGAGTAGGAGATAGTGATGAGATCCGAGTTTTGCAGGAGGGCAGACTGGTTTACATATACGAAGGGTGTTGGTGAGGCACAATGGGGATTGAGTGGAAAAGTATATTTTGAGTAGGTGAGTAGCTGGCGATGTGAGGTGTAGAGGGGGAAAGGTGAGAGTAAAGAAGAGGATACAATTGCTGAGTAGAAGAGTAAAGTAAAAGGAAGGATTTACCTATGGATGTATATGTAGGTGAAAAGAAAGGTTAGCGTGAAGGATAGGTGGGTAGGTGAGTAAGGGAAAAAGGAAAGGAAATGGGATTGATAGGGAGGGGGAATGAAGCATGTTACAATGATGAAGTAATAAACAGATATCGGTATGGAGGAAGAAGAGCGATAGGGGAAGGATAATTGGGATGGAGGGAAGGGCAAGTTTATGAGAACATGTGCAAGAAAAAGAATTTAAAAGGGTATTAACTCGGCGAAGCGAGATGGAAGAGAGGGGGAGTGTAGAAAGGTTGATAGAATAGTGTTTAGACGCATAGATGGTGAGAGCAAAATAGGAAGTTGGAGAATTTTTAGGAGGAAAAGTGGCACGGTCAAGTTAATGGATTATTTGAAGAGGAATGATCAAGCACAGACGGTTATGAGTGATATAGGCACATATGTGGGTAGGTTATTGAGTAGAATGAGAAACAATCTTGGGTAAATTGGTAGAGATGGATAAAGATGAATTTATTATGAAGGTATACAAGAGTAGAGGGAAGGGGAAATGATATAGATGAAGTTGAAGAGAGCATAGAGAAAAGTATTGGAATTTTTGATTAACGGGAATAATCCTGGGAAGGGATGGGAAGGAAGATTGAGATGAAGAGTATTAAACAAGTGGTGAATCTTATGTTTCATCGCGGATGATTTTCACTAGTGTAGTGTGGATGATTTAGAGAAGAATTAACTGATTGGTCTAAAGTATTAAACATGGTAAAGAGTTGGCGAATAGCTGGAACAAGTAAAGAACAGGAGTGTATGGGGTAATAATCACCAAGGTGTGCATAGGACGAGGGAAATTTTAGGGTATCATGATTGTGAAAGCAGCATATTATGTAGAAGCAAGGGGAATGTGAGTGGGCGTACGGCTAACGGTTAATTTGGATGATTATAGTATCATGAAACTGGAGGGATACGGGAAAACTAGGCGTCACGACGCTGGATTATATTATGATAGGGTGATTCAACCGTGCCCTTTCCCCTTACTGAAGCAAAATTTTCCTTTATCAAGCGGCAAGTTAATTCGACACCATCATATCAATTCATCCCCAACCAAATATGTTTCCTGTGGGCTTTAGTCCCCACTGTAAGTGTATTGTGCTATTCCAATTAACAGACTCTGTCCTCGTGGCTTTTAGCGGGTTAAGTAAACTAGACTTAACATTATGACCAGGTAAGTTTTGACTGTGGGTGAATTTTCCGGTTGAAGTGGCATTGTGATAACGGCAGTGCGTTAGTCGGTCAAGGATAAATAGTACAAATGTAGTTGTGAGCATGAGCATGAGCAAGAACATTAGCATACGCTTGGGCTTGGGTTTCGATTTGAGTATGGGTGTGGGTGTGGGTATGGGTATGGGTATGGATATGGGTGCGGGTGTGGGTGTGGGTGTTGGCATGGGCATGGGCATGGGCATGGGCATGACCCGAATTGACCGGTAATCCATCCGCTACAAAATAAGTCGCGCCTGTGTATCGTGATTCTGCTCAACAACCATCCTGGGGGAGCGTGGCTAATTCTTCCCCGTCGGTTATACTGCGTATATGCAAGTATACGTACTAAATCATGATACGCTATACGTTTAGTGTAGTAACGTCGTGGGGTTATTTGTTGGAGAAATTTGATAGATGGGATTACTGCTGATGAATTTAATCAACGATACTTCCTTTAATATCTACTTTTAATTTCATTGTTCAATTGTACCTTTTTGTGAGTATTTTACATGTGCACAGAGTGTATTTTGCTTGGGTTTAGCCTGGTACGAACATTATATGTTCGCTTTTTAGGTATTTTAGCCAACAGGGTGTGGGAGAAGAGGACAGGTATGCGAATTGTAGAGCGAGTGATTTATTCGGATAATTTTACCGTGGAAATTTTAAATTGCTTTATGACAAATAACTTAGTGAGTGAATCGGTATTAAGTTTTGCCATTGTATAATTTAATGTTGCAAGATAATTTTGGGTTATACTGAGTAAAACTAGAGTATATTATGTTGAAGGATGAATTGACATTAACATGGTTAAAATTTGCCTCTATAAAAGATTTGTAAGCATGTATACATGTAGGTGGGTAATTTTCATCGACTTTCTACGGGCATGAAAAGTGCATTATACGATATTGATGAATAGAAGGGTGTGATTAGTGAAGATTAGACATGCGTGAGGTCTAGATAATAAGTGTAGAGGTAGAGGTAGATTGACGTATATGAAGAGGGTGGGTTAAATGCGAAATTGGTAAACTGTTCTGTGTAGATGAAGTAGACGGGACAATAATATTATTAAAGAGTAGGAGAAAAGCCAAAAGTTGAGTTTAAAAAGGATTTCTTATTTTCCGCTGAGGGTGAAGCAACAGTAGATGATAGTGTAGTCTAGTTGTAGAGATAATTCAAGTTATCAGCTATGCATTGGTACTCGCGCAATTCCAAACTTGCCCACTAATATAAAACATGACCAGACTAGTCGAGGATGTGGATAGTCTAGTATCACGACTCACTTCTACGGGAAATTGTCGGCAGCCAACACACGCCCGAGGGCGTGTGTTGGAGGGAGTGCTGGGCAGGCGGAGTGGAGGCAAGCTACAGTAGGAGAGAGAAGAGTGCACATAAGCACTCACGCACCCGCACCCGCACCCGCACACTCATATGTTCTTACAGCGTCTAGAATTGTCGCAAATCAAGCCCTTCGCATCCCTTTGTTCCCTCCGCGTCCCTCGTTTCCCTCGTTTCCCTCGTTCCCCTCGCTCCCCCGTGACTTGCTGGCTCGGCCGCCGGCTCGTCGGCTCCCAAACTCTCGGCTCCCGCCCTGCTCCCTCCCCGGCTATCACACGTGATTCTCATCTTCGGCTGCGAATAGTAGGGCTCGGATAAACTCGCCGGTCGGTTGGGGACCACATTGGAAAATGGTGTTAACGTGGGCAAATTTTAGAATTTTCCTCTTTTTACGCTTAATCACTCCAACAATTTCTCTCTTCCCTTTTATCTCTCATCCCCTTAATCATTTTTTTTTCTTTCCCTTCTCTCCTCCACATCCGTAATATCCGAACCTTATTCTCCTACTCCCTTTCTCATTCTTCTTCCCCTCCTCTCCTCTCTCAACTCGTTACCGGTATCTCTTTCTAGTCTATTCTTACGCTCTCCCACTCTCTCCCTTCCTTATTGCTACGCCTTTTTTCCCTTGTTCTCACTACCCATTTGTTACATTCTCTCTTAATTCACGCTACCCTGTCTATCTTACGCGCTTACTTTTACCCGCATTCTCTCTAAAGCTTTTGTCCTTCATCTCTTTACCTGTCCCTACTATCTTCATTCCTTTCCTCCCTTCAAATTGTTTCCTGCTTAATCCCCCCCCTCCCTTCCCCCCGTGCGCGCACCCATCTTCTCCCCTCTTCCTCTCTCCCACACTTCTTACCCTTCATCCCATTCTTTTTGTTTTCTTCATCCTTACATCCCCTCACCATTTCACCTATCCAGTAACACCAAATCTTACATTATACCAACAAAATTTCCATCCCCTTCCCACTCCCACACCTTTCAACTTTTCCCTTCCGATTACCTACCAGTACCATTCCTCCTTTGACTTAAATGGTCCCCCTCAAATTCTCATCCACATCCACATCCACACCCACACCCACACTCACACCTACTACCACTTCCATATCCCTTTCCCCATCTCCATCTTCATCCCCATCCCCATCCCCATCCTCATTCACACACTCCCACCCCCCTACCCTCACTCTTTTCCCTCTCGTCACTCCTTGTATCTCTCGCTCCCCTTCCTTCCCCGACCAAACATTATTCTACCCTCTCTCGGCTCTACTTCGGCTTCCGCTCCAATCTAATTTCGGTTAGTTTACCAGGCCATCATTCATCAAATACCGTGTCCCCCCTTCCCCAGCTACTGTGGCAGCCACAGTGACGGCGACAACGTAGTGTTTCAAGCCTATTTCCTCTTTGATACACTTGACTAAATATCATCTTCACCACCACCATTATTCTTATCACCACTTCGTCCTGCACCTATCTCTCCCCTCCCTTCTTCCACCATTCTCATCACCCTCATCTGCATCCACATCCTCGATTCACCAATCTTATCCTCCTCTAAATTTGTGCTTTATCTTTTAAATCTTCCCCTCCTATCTCCTCATTACCCTCGTCACAGCTCTACCTTGGAAATGTCCACTGCGGCATCTTACCTTCATAGACCCAGTCAGCCCGATAGTCGACGGTCAAGTCCTGGTCATCGCACTACCCACGATTCCTACGCTCATTTATCACATTCCTTATTACAAAGTCATCAAAATCAGCTATCCGATCCTCAGACAAATCATACTGTCCACAGCTCCTTATCCGGCTGGACCTCGGCTGCCGCCTCCTCTTCAAACTCCTCCCGTTCTTCATACTCTTCACATCGCGGTATTACGTCGGCTCACTCCTACTCTTCTCATCGCTCATATGCCCCCCGCTACACTCAACTCTCCCAGCAACATTACCCTGCTGATTCGCCGCCTTCAGTCGCCGATAATCATTTGATTTCTATGCCTGTGACCACACGGCGTCGTCCCCCCCGCAAGCCTGATTGGGCTGAATTCTACAAAAATGGTCTTCCCAAGGAAGTCATCGTTATTGATGATACTCCTGAACCTATTCATCCCCGAGAGAAACGTCGCAAACTCGAACAGCACCAGCATCAACATCAGCAACATCTACCTCGTGATTCATTTTATAATAGTTCAGTTACCACCCTTCCTTCTCATCCATCATCTTACACGACAGGGCACCGTTCCGGGTCTACTGAACGTTTAGCTTCCACCGTCAGTAATTATCATAACTACAATTCTCACTCACTGTCAAAGCCCACCACCGCACACCGCCGCTCGGTTTCTTACTCCGATTCAGAGTACAAATCTTACGGTTCCAAGCGAAAACGAACAAGACATAGCGAATTCGACAGTTCTACCGAAAAGTATCGTGAACTAAAAGTTCAAGATCCCCAAATACTCTATCGTCCGCCGCCACAACCTCCTATTAAAGCCAAAGATGTTTACGTTCCTGTCATTCCAGATGTAAGTCCCCTTATACGGTTATGTAGCAATTAGGCATTACCGAGATTTGGGACTCTCAGTTCGCCGTCCCACTTTATGCCTTAAATTTTGCTATAATTCTGATTGGCTAACCCCATAGCTGAGTGCGCATTCTGTGTGCTTGGGTCATAATCAGCATAATCATAATCGAAAAAATGTCGACGATGAAGACGGTCATTATATCGTTACTCCAGATACCTTCTTAACGGATCGATGTACGTTTGATTTGCTTCACTCAACATTAACCTGTTTATACGTACGTGTGTGCGTGTGAGTGTGTTCAAGTGGATTGACGTAATACGCGCGACATTCGTGTAGATCTGATTGTAAGGTTACTCGGACAAGGAACGTTCGGCAAAGTCGTCGAAGCAGTGGATCGAAAACGCGGTACTGCCTGTGCAATTAAAATTGTACGGTCCGTGCAAAAATATCGTGACGCATCTCGGATTGAATTACGGGTTCTATCAACACTGGCCTGTAACGATCGAACTAATCAAAATCGGTGTATTCACTTACGAGATTGCTTCGATTACCGGAATCACATTTGCATAGTTACAGATCTTTACGGCCAGAGCGTGTTTGATTTCTTAAAGAGCAATGAGTTTGTTCCCTTTCCCAATTCTCACATCCAAAGTTTCGCTCGTCAGCTATTCAACAGTGTAGCTTTTCTGCATGATCTCAACTTAATACACACCGATCTTAAACCGGAAAATATTTTACTAGTGCATAACTCATACCAAAGGTTTACCTACAACAGAACCGTTCCTTCATCCACGACAACCATAAATCGGACTGCCGAACATCGAAAAGTCTTACTTGATCCAGAAATACGGCTTATTGACTTTGGGTCGGCAACGTTTAACGATGAATTTCATTCGTCTATCGTTTCAACTCGTCATTACCGTGCTCCCGAAATCATACTAAATTTAGGCTGGAGTTTTCCTTGCGATATATGGAGTATTGGGTGTATATTGGTTGAGTTTTATACGGGTGATGCACTGTTTCAAACGCATAACAATTTAGAACACTTGGCCATGATGGAGCCCATTTGCGGCGGCAAAATTGAGTCGGACATTGTAAGGACAGTGTTAAAATCAGAGAAGGGAGCGTCTTCCAAAAATCCTGCAGCCGAGTACGTGTGTGTGTGTGTGTGTGTGTGTGTATAGTTTATGCACTTATTACCTCCGTCAACAGACACAAATTGTTTGCTAACAAAATACACCATCGATTGATAGGTACTTCCGTAATGGAAAGCTTAATTATCCCAATGCGGAGACCTCGCGTACCTCACGAAAGTACGTGAAAGCGATGAAGCGGTTACACGAATTTATACCGCCAACCTCCAACTTTAACATCCAGTTTTTGAGTTTACTGCGCAGCATATTCGTGTATAATCCGAATAAACGTGTCACAGCGAAACAGGCATTACGGCATCCTTGGTTCTCAGAGTCTGTAGTAGATGACGGTGTCGAAGCGATGCGAATTAAAAAGCGTAAACAGTCGGCTGCGACAAACGTATCATCGACTGTTACAGCTGCTCCTGGCGTTGCCGGTGGTACGATATGTTTCCCCAACGGATCTGGAGGTCGTCGACCGTGAATGCATACATATATATGGTGAACGGTGTTCGATATAATATGCCCTCGCGTACGTACCGTATCAGTTGGGAGTGAAAGATGACGTATAGAGCTTTCGTCCGTTTTACGGACAATTTTGTCATTTTCTTTCATTTCTTGATCAGCTGAAGAACTAGCCTGTTGTTAACACCATGAAGTTTGATTGCTTTACGTATTCAATTTTGTGGATTGTTTTGATGGTATAATTTGCAAACGGATTCCCATGGTTGCTTATAGATTATACATGAGCAAGCAGGCACATGGATTCAGAGGTGCGAGAGGCGGCGGCCTCTGCATTTTGTTTTCTCATGCAATACTAGAACCATACTTCAGATTGATGCAGAATATGAAGAGCTGATGATCAGGATGTGAAAGCTAACATTACTACAACTACCTATCCAAACTTGCTCACTTGCTTGGTAGCGTAACTGATAACACTAATTCCATATTCCTGTGTGAGATAGTTATTGTTTAACAAGCACGTGATGCCTTTAAGTGCATTCATACGTGGAAGTATGTACATGCATGTATATACATGTAACTGGTTTGGTCCGTTAAGGTAACTGGTCATAGTTCACCTAAATCTATGTACCAAATCATTTTCATTTTTTTTCGCCTTGTTAACACGCGTCTTGCTGCATTTACCCCAGTACACAAGAGAGGTCACGTGTCAATGCCGTTGGATGATAAGGGGATGCGAGATGGCATAGATTTGTGGAAATGTGGTGGGGAGATATGGATTCAGGAGAGGAGGGAGGCAAAGTGTAATGTATGGGTGATTGAATGAATGAACATGTATGTATTTACGTGGAATATCATTCGTATTTAAAGACATTTAAAATACACGACTGTGCAATTAGCGGGTTGATAGTGGATTTTGTTATGTAAGTTACCAGTTTTTTCCTCCGCCATAAATCCACCGGAATAACTAATGCATTATTGGTAAATAGCTTCAAAACACCCAGCACCGGACTCCGGAGCTAGGACCGATATCGGAATGCCGAACGTCCTATTTCAAACCGGCAAATTTATCGGCATCGAGTTATCACCTCCCATGGCGGCAGTGGCGGTGATAGTCTCTCGCCGTTGCCCTGTTCACGTGAGCCGTGGTTTGTTCGCTTAAGTTTGACCAAGTTCGGCGATTATCGTTACACTTTTGGCCTTATCAAGATACTTGAATTCCCGCTTGCGTAGCACGTTAATTGTTAGCATCCTGTGCACGAGAGTATAAGTGAGTGAGTACTCTTCCACTCTTGCTTCTAAGCAAAGTGTGAGCTGATGCGTGAGTGAGAGAGTGAATTTAACACTCTTTTGCCGTTTATAAGCGTGAGTTACCCTTTAACACTATTAAATGATAATAAGGTCTAACTGCGCTTCATGAAGGGTTTTTGCTTTTTGGATTGTGATAAATTTCCCTCGTCAAAAATCGCGATCTACAGCTAACTACGTTAACCCAAGTTTGGTTAATACGTTAAATTTACACACTTTTTACTCTTTGCCACTACCGTGGTTAGTTTTTTGTCTCTTCTCGTGGCTCACCTAACCTCACATCGACCACCATTTACTCAATCGTATTATGACACTTACTTCAGACGAAGCGGTAACGCAGCTACCTTCATCGCCGGTATCAACAAGGTTCTACAATGATCAACAAGTGGATGCGTTAGCAAATCAAAGTGACAAATGGCTTGACGCACGTTTATCAAGCATCCCAGGCTCGCGTAAATTTGCTTTCACAACGTGGGCAAGAACTTTTACATGTTATCCGCTACGATACTTTGAGCCGACGTGTATACAAGATGTTCAAATTATCGTGCACGCTGCTCAACGTTATCGTATACGCTTATGCGTTGTCGGATCAGGTCACTCCCCCAGTGAGTTAACTTGCACATCAGGCTGGATGATAAGCTTGGATCGTATGAATCGCTTCATCAGTGTTGAAGCTAATCCTCACGATCCTTGCACCAACTGCGACAATCTTATCCGTGAAAAACTTTGTACTTTACGTCAACACGATCCTGACGTCCACATGCAAGTTCAAGCCGGCATACGTTTAAGGCAGCTTATCGCATGCGTGCGTAAGTACGGTCTAACTATTTCATCATTAGGCAGTATTGACGAACAGAGCATCGCCGGTGCTCTAGCTACTGCCACTCACGGTGGTTCACTTTATCACGGTCTATTAAGTGAATCAGTATGCAAGATGAAAATCGTCCTGGCCAATTCTTACGTTGTAGAATGTTCTGCCGAACATGATTTGGAATTATTTCGGGCCGCCCTCGTTTCTTTGGGCGCCTTGGGCATACTAGTTGAAGTTACTTTGCGATTATTACCCACCTCCAATGTTAGCGGTACTCCCTACCGTGTTAACATGACATGGTCCCAATGTATGCTACCATTATCCGATCTATTAGCCACTTGGAAGCGAAATCCCTTGGATTTCTGGGGTCAAACTGAGTTCATTCGTGTGTTCTGGCTTCCTCATACACGCCGTGCCATCGTCTGGCGTGGTAATCCAACCGCTTTACCAGCTCCACCCGAAGATGTTTACTCATCTCAACATTTAACTGGATATCAATCATTCATTTATAAACTAGTGAATAAGTTAACCAGAAAACTTATCGCAGCTACGACACAGATTGGACGTTTAACTCATTACATGTTGTTATACGTGGCCCACTTCATTCCACGGTTAAATCGGACAATTGAATGGCTTGTATTTGGAATTAAGTGTGGATTTTCCGATTATGCGACTAAAACTGGGATCTGCGAGTTTCATGAAGCCCAGTTAATCGATTGTTTATTCAGTCAAGTTGTTAATGAGTGGGGAATTCCACTCAGTTGCGCACCTGCAGCGATCGAAAGTTTGGATAAATGGTTAAACCGAGAGGAAATTGATAATTCGTCTTCATTTGCAACTTCTACGTCTCGTGAACGTGAAACGTTGGACACAACGATAAAAGCTGATGATGCGACGGATTCGCGACAGATACTTCCCGTTAAAATACCATTTTCCGCAAGTGGAGTGTATGCGCATGCACCTATAGAAGTACGGGTCGTATATCCGAATTATGTTGAAGCGACTGCGGAACTACAATCCCAAACTTCACCGCATACATCGAGTAAGCTAATCAATAGAGAAAGTGGATCAATGGAAACCCGATGGCAAACTAATCGGCCGTACCTTGACCCAAGTCAACTTGATGAACCAACCGTTTACATTAATATGACGTTATACCGACCGGGAGAACGGGCTCCGGTTTGCACACAAAAGTTATATGCCGCATTTGAATTTGTTATGCACCATTTCGGCGGCCGACCGCATTGGGCAAAGAACTTTCTTCACGAAGATGATTGGCGAGGCAAAGCGGCAATTGCTCCAGTGTCGGTACCCGGGCCAAGTTTGTCAGAACTTCCTTTACCAAATGGAGGCCTAAAAGGGGCTCCCCTGTCATCGGCATCGTCGACATCGTCATTTTTGCACGTTGGCAGTGATGAAGGAAATTCAGTTCCACCACCATCATCATCAGCTTCGCATAAAGTTACTCTGGTTAGGCCATTAGCTGCATCAGGGCAGTCTACCGCGCCGTATAATACATCATCGACATTCCTAAAGATGTATTCAAGTGATTTATTGGCGTGGCGAAAGGTTCGAGCTCGTGTTGATCCTAAGGGCGTATTTGTTGGACCATGGTTACGGAGAACTGTACTTGGTTATGATAGTGGTCAAGACTCTTGGAATACGGATTCATCAAAGCCATCGAGTGATTCATTGACAGAAGAACCCGACTCAGACGGTTCATTTGTCTTTCAACGGGTTAGCAGCAGTGCTGCAAGTGGTGGGCCTGTTAAAGATCAGCGTTCCGGTATAAATTTCTCGGATACAGTAGCACGTAGTACACTTCCAGTTGAAGAAACCCTTATTATGGACTCAACGGTGCCCCACCATGCCCACTCAGTATTTTATTATCCAAGATCTTGGTTGACAGGATTGTTTTGTGGTGCGCCAGGTCAAATTGTTTTTCGTGGTCTTTTAGCTTCTCAGCGTGCTACCGTTTGTCCATAAAGATGCAAAGTGTGGAATGGGTGTCGTATAACTGTATCATCTAAACTTTAAGTTTATGAATTGAACAGTGAGAGAACCGAATTACGACAATGATTATGATGATAATAGTGTAACTACATGACGTTTATGAACGCTCATGTCAACATTGTATGCTACCGACAAACGAGGGAATATCAATCTCCATTAAGTGTATGAGCGTGGGTGCGCTCGCGCGCGCCTAGTCGTTCCGCCTGGTCCCGCCTGGCCCATCTGCATCGTACTGTCCCCCGCATCCAGTTCGTCCCGCGCGTACTGTCATCGAGCTAAAAATTTTCTTCGGCTACGTCCCATGAATATTTGATAAGAGTTAGTGTTAAGTTGAGTAAAGTTTACATATAAATGGATATCTAACAGACCTAGTGACATATTCTTTGATACGTCCGTTCCTTCGACCATTCGGGCAAACTCCTCGAAGCTTATTCGACCGTCACGATCCAAATCAGCCTCCATGATAGTTTTATCTACTATTTGTTGCAGTTGCGTATCTTGTAGGTTATTGCCGACCATCATTTTTAACACGATGAATAGTTCACCGTTGGAAATGTAACCGTCACGATCGATATCGTAAACCCGGAAAGCAAGTTTTAACTTTTCGGCACGTTTACCACGCGAGCTCCAAGCGCTTAAGCCCGCGACAAATTCAGCAAAATCCACGTCTCCACCACCGTCTGCATCAAATAATGCCATCATTCGAGGAGCAAGGGGATTTGCCGATACTTCGGGAAGGGCTAGGAACTCATTTCGTTCGATCGTACCCGAATTATCCTTATCCAGTTTCATAAACCGTTTGCGTAAACGGTCTACCTCCTCATGATCGACTGTGAGTGCAAGTTAACGTGGTGTGAAGGCTGCTAAGAGTAGCCTGATGGTGGCGCTATTACTCACAATTTGAGCCTTGGACAATCTCATCTATAATTTGTGAGTTGGCGTTTCCCATTGCGATGTGACTATGTGGGCGTATGTGAACGCTTGCTTGCTAGTGTGTACGGATGTGTGCGTGTACGTAGGATTATTTAGTTGATTATCTTCACATTAACGTGATAATTTGTGTGGATATATCTCGAGCCCAACTGTGTGTAGAAGCAGAGCCGTAAGGAATAAGGTATAAGTACATGTATCAATACGTTGACGAGAGTATAATTAATCTGGGATAAGATGCGCTAGCCCGTAGAAACCACTATAAGGAGTTATATTACCTGCGCGATATGATCATAAAATCTTTATTTTAAAACTATAAATGAAGAGCGCCCGCCATGTGTCAGTCCAATGGCCAAAACTCGGGACTAACTTAGCGAACCAGCCAGCGTCCAAGCTCCCCCGGCCCGAGCCGTCCCGGCCCACGGCATCCCGTAAGCATCGGACGCGTGACCGTCGGTGTTGGTGGCGCAGAGTGGCGGTGCGCGCTAGTGATTTTGCGATTTTGGCGTATCGCGAAGACAGATGTTGGAACCAGCACAAATTAGTTTGTAAAGGGTTTGTGTGAGCTTGTTTAATTGTTTTTGTGGCCGGAGTACTGGATTACACGTTAAATGCATCATCATCGTTTGGTAAGTTAATGAGTAGTGAAGGGGAGAGAGGCAAAGGGGGGATAATGGTAGGACGCATATTTACTGAGGACGTGTGTACGCATGTGTGGTTAAACGTGTGGAGATGGCACGGTATGAATAGCTTACCAAGGAGGACGAATTAGCGTCCGTGCGCAGTGGTACTAGTGCTATTGATACGCCTGTGCGTAAAGAAGACCAGGACCGTATAAATACGTTTAGCCGACTGTTTCGTCGGGAGGCTCGTTTAACGGAAGAACTCAAGGCTAAAAAGGTAAGCATGCGGTCACGCACATGGGCACGCGTGCAAGCTTACATTCACCCACAGAAGGAAAAAGAGGATGTCGAAGAAGTTACGGGCGAACTCGATCTTCTCGAGCTCGAAGCTACCGATGACACCGAAGCTAACCGTACGGACGGCAACGGCGGCGAAGGGGGAACGTTTCTCTACAAAATTGGCTCGTCGTTCTTCAGCTTACCCTTATGTCAAGTTCGCGATCTTCTAACAACGGCATCCCAGCGTCTCGACGCCGATATTGCCACGCTGCAAAAACAACTGGAATTGCTCGTTGACGAAATGCAAACGCTCAAAATTACGCTGTACGCGCGGTTCGGTAAACAAAATATTAATCTGGAATGTTAAAACTATGAACTTCACATGCTAAGCTATATTACGCGGTACACGTACGTACAAATCGCGCTATTCCGTTTACTAACTGTACAACATTATCACTATCAATATAACCCGTCGCGTTAATCCGTTCGTTTATGCCCGCGTAAATCTCTTCCATGGCCGTTCGGGATATTCTAACTAATTGATCATTTCGTGTAATCATTACGCAACTCTCCTCTCCTTCACTTGTCATTCCACAATTTTCCCCACCCGGTACCAATCTTCCCAAGATATCACTTCTCTTAAGAATGCTGCGTATACATCCCATGTCGAGCGTAGCCGTATCACAACTTGCATCCTGTGCTAATTCCGTTAAACTAATGCTTGCTATTCCGCATGTGTTACGAGTTTCGTTTAAAAATTCTCGCGCTCGTCGGTTTATCGCTTCCACATTAGCCCGCATTATAGCTTTGCTAGCTTGTCGTTCCCATTTTTCTTGTTGCCGCCGATATTCTACACTTTCACTCAAGCGTGCACCATCTCTACTACTACCTTCGCCGTCCAGCAGTAAATTTTCACGGGCCACACGATCCTGATTGATCCGCTGGATCATTAAATCTTCATCACGACGCTGCATTTCACTCCGCGTCCGCAAAAATTCATTGTATGCTCGACGGGCTTCTTTGCGCGCTATAGACTTTGCTTTTTTAGCTCCAACCGCCCCTTTGCTAGCGGTAACATTACTACCGCCGGGGACTGCTTCTAGGGGGGTGATTAGCCTTTCACGATGCCGTTGACCTTGACCCGAACTTTCAGGTCTATATTCATCATTAGCGGCTTCAGCTGCTACAGTGGCAGCAACAACAGCAGCTGCTCCATTAGAATTATCTTCGGCATCTTGTTCCATTTGCAATTGAAGTGCATACAAGTAATCAGCTTGCACGCGCGAATTGACTAAATCGGTTGTTATACGCTCATTTTCGATTACCTCCGGGGATGATGAGTGTGGTAAGGTAACTTCTCCCACACCTGACGAGGCATCTTGGGTAAGTGTAGGCACGGGAGCTTGAGTCTGACTTCTACGCCAAAATTGGCGTAAACGAACCAGATTCTCATCCGTTAAGACGTCAGGTGCTAGGTATAATGCGGCTCCCAACGCGATAAGGTGAATCACATCTTGCCAGAATGGAGTTTGTGGATTCGTAAAGGGCAATAATCGTGAGAGTGTGTGGTGCACTAAACGGAGAGGTTTTGCAATAACCGTTTGACAAAGATTGACAAAGGCCAGCGGTATTGTCATCGTCATCGTCAATATTTTGGTGTTTATCAAGTACGTGCCAGCTACGTTAAACGATTCACGTTGTTAGCAAGACAACCCAGCACATCACTTTGTCGCAGTGTACGTATCGTCGTGTGAGCCATTACTCATCCCTGACTACTGCATAACATGTAGGGGCACTTGACATGTTCCCTCCCGGCATGCTCATAGGCCAGTCCGTTCTAGGCTTACCACGACACCTTTAAATGTTTGCACACTACGCTGCGTTACACGCGCATTTATACCTAAACTCACACTCACACTCGCGTTGGTGCCGTAATCGTCTTAACCTAACACTTCCACCACTATCTTATTACTAGATCAAGTTTTTGTAGTACGTTAGCATTTATATTCGTATTCGCTTCCGTAAACCTACCTTGTACATTACATTAAGCCCCCAAATTCACCAACAACCAGACATTATAATAGGATAGCTACAAGATAACATCAAAAACTTTGTACGTGTGAACTTGCAAATTTTGCCCATCGTGAACCTCTGGAATGTGTTCTGGCTCCGAGGCCCGCTAGGTTTAGACCTGCAGCACGTGACTTTGATGGAACAAAGTGTTTCCGGATCCATTGGAGGGTCACGTGTGTGATGCGTCGGGATGTTGGCGGCGAGAGGTTTTGGAACTTTCACGATAATATTTTTCAAGGTTAACTCAAGGTATGTTGCACAAGTTTAACACGTGTTTTTTTGTCTTCAAACTTAATTATTTAGTTGTGTACGGTTGGTAAGTTTAATTAAAAATCCTTTATACTGTACGTATAATTTAATATTAAATTGAAGAAACCAGGTTTGACATTGTACAAACAGTATCATGTTAGACTTATATGTGTGGTTTCAAGGCAGTTAGTAGACGGGTGGTGCAAGGATTTTGGTATATGCACTAAAATTTAGGGAATTCCACTCATTTACATTTATACTATCGGGTTGAAAATTATTTATTTACTTTAGGGGTATGGCACCCACACCATTCAAGCCCCCGATGCGGGTATCAAGCCCCAAGGAAAATGTGTATATTCCTAGTTCGGTGAATGGACGTCGTCAGACTGAAGATCATACAAAAGTACACGAGCCGCATTATTTATCGAGTAGCGCAACAACGGGGTCTTCACCAATTAAGCCAAATAACGTTAACGGTTCTAATGTAACAAAACAAACTAGCATACACACCACAGACCGAACGAATGATTTATCACCGATACATGTTAACTGGGACTTTTCAGAACCAGATGGTGCGATTATCAATGATAGTGAGGCTGAAAGCGAGCCAGATGAGAACTTTACTGAAGCGAAAGCACGTTTAACTAGTAAAGTAGTACCAACCGAATCAGCATTGTTAGGTGAATTGTCACAGACACTACACAAGCCAACATCCGTAAATAAAGATATCAACAACAACGTTGATAGGGACAAGGGGCAAGAAGGCCGTGATATGCGAGTGAGCGTAGCGCAAAAGTTAAGGTCTACGGGCGACATCACTGAATGTACGAAGAGTGCATATTCTTCGAATCCGGATGTTCAAACACTTAACACCTTGGGCCCAGCGAACGTAGTGCAGCGAACTCGTACAGGGGAAGCGTGTAGCGGCAAATCTAATACAGGGAAAGATACTGTGAACATGAGTGTTTCGGGATGTATACCGGAGAATTTGCTAGTTCGTTTACTCCACCACGGGTTTAAATATCCAACCCAAACGAAGATTGATCGAGGTGCCATAACTCTAATATCGCAGCATGTTGACGCATTCGTTAACGAAGCTATGACACGTGCTGCTGTGGTACGTAAACGAGCGGAAGCTCAGATAATGACTTCTGATGTATCATGGGAAGTTGATGGATTTTTACAAGTGGAAGACCTGGAGAAAATCGTACCCCAGTTACTCCTTGATTTTTAATGCCACTAATTATACCGTATCCGTACTCATGTAGGAGCGTGAATGTGTGCGCGCGCGCGCGCAACAAAATATTAATCGTGCAACATTATGCAGAGTTGAATCACACTGGAAAAAGTTAGCATTGGGGACGTACAATTGTTAACTAATGCATGTTTACTTAACACTGTAAATTTAGGCAAATGGATCAATGCGCATTGATAACTTTTCACAAAACCATATCATACTATGATTTACCGTATCATAACAGAGAGGATACAGTTAAGGCAAGGAAAGGCAATTTATCGGCGTAAAATGGTTCATAAGGCGAGCGAATGCGTGAAGTTTTGCGCAACGCTTTAACTTAAATGGTTTCGTTTCATCCGTCTAAGCTACACTATTGGCAAGGTGAA
Organism: Herpomyces periplanetae; assembly: GCA_009733715.1. Taxonomy (NCBI): domain Eukaryota; kingdom Fungi; phylum Ascomycota; class Laboulbeniomycetes; order Herpomycetales; family Herpomycetaceae; genus Herpomyces; species Herpomyces periplanetae. The sequence continues at coordinate 63,319 of WMKJ01000040.1, read as the reverse complement.
ACTGTTCGCTTTGAGAGAGGTAGGGGGAAATGTTGCAGATTGGTGGATGGCATTCTTAGAAAGATTTAACAGTGCAAAAATATATGATGGCATGGAATAGTAAGTTTGAGGATTACGATATAAATAGGGTTGCGTATACGTTGGAGTAAAGAACGAAGATATTAGGCAGCCAGAATGATCCTTGCTGGGTGATAAGTGGAAATATTTAATATGGGACTAAGGCTAAGGATTAGAGAAGGATTGCAATTGAGAACTTGGAAGTACCGAAAATGGGTGGGAAAGGAAGTTAAAACAACGAGTACATGGATTATGCAGAGATGTTAACGTGTACTGTAAGAAGGTATACAGAATGGGAATACTTGAAGTAGCGCATGCGCAGTGGAAAAGTTGCATTGCGCGTCCACATGAAGTTAGCAGTATCATGTTGCCTTAACTATACAATCAAGTATAGGAGAGTAACAGATGACACGATATCTCTGGGGGCGATTTGCGATGTGCAGTATTGTACGTTTCGTATTGAGCATATCTCACACAATTAGAAACCAGATGGGCTTCATGATTAACAACCGGGATGGAAAAGTGACCTTAAGGAATAAGGATACGACCGTTTCAAGCCTGTGAGGGCATTGAATTAAAGTGTTCGAATCAGCTTAGCGGTTAAACTGAGCATGAAATGAAAGGAGGTTAGGGGAAGTTTTAAATTGTTGAAGAAACGTTGGGCGTTGTGATGCGATTCCATGCCATGCCGTACAAGAGGTTGATACAAATTATCAATCTAACCCGACTAAGCTTCCAGAGTTGTGTTTCGCCAGTGGTTAGTGAATCCGGATAAGAAATCTCCGTTTTACAGTCGACATAATCGTAAATGACAAGTTACCGTAGACTTACTTTTGCGAGGTTGCACTGACAGTGTATAAATTCCTGGACTAACCATGCCAGTGAAGAAAAATGACTTTAAAACCGTTTACTTTCTTCTTTATATTGACATAAAGAAGCACACACTTCTCTTTGGGGGGCACTATTCTCGAAATCTTTGCTAGAGTTTCTTCGTGATACATCATCACGTTTTCCAGTTTCAATATTAAATATCCCGACTTTAACAATCCAGCGATTCTAGTCGCTGCTCCTAAGGAACCTACAAACAGAAATATCCCAAGTTAACATCACGATCAAATTTACCGTTCTTGAATTAAGTATACCCACTCACCAACTTTTAGTGTGTGTACACACTGTACCACTTTTTCATTGTCAACGATAAAAATCCCCAATATGCGCATATCAAATAAACTCGCTATGGCTCTTATCCCGCTGGTACGGGTTTCTTTTGCTACCGTCGAAGCAAATGGTGCAATTGTGCCGGGAACTGGCCTTAACGTCCCCGATTTCAACAGGCTTGATAAATCCTTTATACAAAGTGAAAAGAATCATCTTGAACCTGCAGCCATATCACGAGCTGAAACTATGCCTGGAAGTACTCCAGCTGCTGAAATTGGTGCACAAGTCGGGCCAGGTGCTAGACCTCCAACTGCAGCTTCTGGTGGTACAAGTCCCGGTTATGAAGTTGCTACAAAACCAACTCCAAAAGCTCCCGGCGCAAATCCAAACGCCAGTCAAGGTGTTAGGCCAACTCCACAATCTTCTACTTCCACTGCCCCTCGAAACGATCCAATAGGATCTACAGCTACATCTACTGCGGGATTTGCTCCTGGTCCAGGTGCTGTCACTAATGCAAATAATTTACAACCCGGTCAACCAAAAGCTCTAGGATCTGCTGAAGGTGGTCTTAGTTTTGGTAGTTCTCCCAGTCCAGGAAACACTGCTAGTCCACGAAGTTCCCAAAGTCCTACTGCTCCTGGTGGTGCTCGTGAAGCTGGTAGTCCTCGTGCTTTACCTGGTACAGCTGCCGCTGTTAATGTCGGTGGTGGTGCTGGCGTATCTGTTGGTGTAGGAATTGCTCCTGATCCTCGTCTCGCTGGTGGCGATCCCCGTTTGACTGGTATCGATCCTAGACTTGCTGGTGGTGATCCTCGTTTAGCCGGTGGTGATCCTAGACTCGCTGGAACTGACCCCCGTTTAGCTGGTGCTGATCCCCGTTTAGCTGGTTCTGATCCTCGTCTTGCTGGAACTGATCCCCGGCTAGCTGGTGCTGATCCTCGTCTTGCCGGTTCTGATCCCCGTCTAGCTGGTGCTGATCCCCGTCTAGCTGGTGCTGACCCTCGTCTTGCTGGTGCTGATCCCCGACTTGCCGGTGTCGATCCTCGACTTAGTGGTGCTGATCCTCGACTTGGTGGTGCTGGTCTCGCTTCTATGGGTGGAACTCCTCAAGTTATTGCTGTTAAAGTAGGCAACGAAAAATCAGAACTCGTTTTCGAACCAAACGTTATTCGTGCCAATATCGGGGATATGATCCAATTTCAATTCTTCCCCAAAAATCACTCCGTTGCGAGATCTTCATTCAGTCAACCTTGCATGCCCTTACAAAGTGCCGGTGCTGAATTCCGTGGTTCTTTCTTTTCTGGATTTGCTCCAACCGATCAAAATGCTCAGATCATCTTCACCATTCCAGTCGAAGATGATAAACCCATCTGGTTCTACTGTAGTCAAGGCAAACATTGTCAAGCCGGAATGGTCGGTGTTATTAACCCGTAAGTTCATCAAATTCCTCAATACCTTATCTTTTATTTCAATCATCACTAACTTCATCCAGTCCACCAAACCGTTCGGTTCAACAATATGCTGCCCTCGCCAAACGTGCTGAAGGCAACGTATCTCCACTATCCTTCGATGGTACCGCCGCTCGTCCTTTCGGAGGTCAACTAAGTTTCGCTAGCAATGCTGAAGGAATTCCCGGTCAAGCTGGTTTCCCCCTAGAGTTAAACTCAACCAAAGGTGCTAAGAAAAGCGCTGCTTTCTCCCTTAGATTCTCCTTCGGTGGAAATACCCCATTCATCGGTTCTCTTACGTCCTTATCCCTTGGTCTTGCAACTTTATTTTGCTTGTTCTAAGCACCTGTTCACTCATACCTCACCAATACCCGTGTTAATTTTTGTCTTTTCCCTTCCCCAATCTTTCCATAAACTTCTCCCTTCTATTCGTTTTAAGCTCGTCCAACCACTTCGCTCTAAACGAATACCAGCCCATCCCATTTAACAAATTTAATTCTGCAGTGTATATTTCTCTCTGGATCTAACAGAAAGACCTTATAACTTTGATTCTATCCCATTTGACCTTTGTTAATGTTCTTGGGTACTTTAATGATACGATTCTTGCTTGCTCTACTCTATTTGTCATCTTACAGTTAGAATCTATATTCAAATCCCTTCCGTCGACATCATGTACTATGCTGCAACACGCTGTCCTGAGGTGTAAAGCCGCTCATACCACTGTTTATCGGATATGCCACTATAGCGAGATTACTTCAACTTGAATTTATAAACTCCAACAATACCCTTTCAGTCAGTTCGTTCATTTCCTATCCTTTAACACTTTTACACCTCTTAATTGGCCCATTAACTTAACCCTCGCTTGTCTGCGGAATTTGCACTCATCAATATCTTCATCCCTGCTAAGTTTTCAATGACGACTAATTGCCAAAAATTTTTTTTCTTAACTCACTTAACTTTAATTCCAGATGTTACCCCTCAAGTTCACCGCTTCACCAATACGTTCCGGGCATGTCAAAATGTCTCGTTCAAAATCTCATGAAACATGGTATACAGTTCCTCGGTTTCCCACTGAGATTCACCTTGAGATGTTGCGCTACCAAATGTCAGGCTAAGTGTTCCCCGTGTGAACTTCATACGTTACTTCTCACTAATCTTTCATCACTTCCAAACCTCCTCCTTTTCATAATCCGCCTTTCACAGAATCGATGATCCATTCCAAGATCTTAATGAAGTAAAATGTTCTTGGATACACAAATCTCAGTGGACTTACCGTGCCACCATTCCGTCACTTTCCACTTCTTTTACTGCTCCGGTTAAGGCTGTCTTGAATTTTCAAGGTTTGGATACTTACGTCACTGTTCATCTTAATAACCAAAAAATCTTGCTGTCCGACAATATGTTTCATCAGCATCGTGTAAATGTTACCTCCTTAATCTTAAATCCTTTAGCGTCTTCACCATCCAAAAATTCCATGCACCAGTTAATGTTAAACTTTGATTCGGCCTTCTTGCGCGCTGCATCCATTAAAGAGAAACTACCAACTCATGTATGGGTTGGCTGGAATGGCGATATGGCCCGACTTGCCGCCCGAAAAGCCCAATTCCACTGGTAACATCATTTTCCCATTTCTTAATCCGCTCATTTTACTTTCGCCATCCTGACTCATGCCAAATATTCTTTCAGGGGATGGGACTGGGGTCCAATTCTTTCACCGTGTGGTCCATGGAGGCCAATCCATCTAGAAGTGTACTCTGTGTCCATACAGGAACCATTGATCAAATACACCATAAACCAGTCAAAAAATATCCTAACTGGATCTCTGAGGCTCCGACTTGACGCTGCTCCGAACTTTAATTTCAAGTGTATCTTAAAGTTAAATATCAGACTACGCAATGACATAGTTTTTCACGACCAATCCCCCGTAAATTTCCCTTCACCGTCAAAAGATCAGGACCCAGAGCTTTCCTCTTTCTTTACATTTACCATTGCCAATCCGTGCTTATGGTATCCACGAAACTATGGTCCTCAGTCATTATACAACGTGGAAATATCCATTTGTTTAGCTGATGATGAAACGACTATACTGCACCAAGTTTCCAATCTCGTAGGGTTTCGATATGTTGAACTTGTCCAGAAAAACGATGCTAAAACGGCCAACCGATTCTACTTTCGTATAAATGGAATACCCGTATTCGCGGGTGGATCCAATTGGATCCCCGCCGATTCCTTCGTTACGAGAATTTCACCCGCCAAATACCACCGTTTAATCCAATCCGTCGCCAAAGGAAATCAATCAATGATCCGGTGAGTCCACTCTCCTTCTCCCCAAAAACGGTTCTAACATTATCATAAGAGTATGGGGCGGAGGCATCTACGAGTCAGAAGAATTTTATAAAGCCTGTGATGAATTCGGTATTCTCGTGTGGCAAGATTTCATGTTCGCATGTGGCTCATATCCAGCTCACCCCGGATTCCTTGCCAGCGTGCGCAAAGAAGCTGTGCAAACTGTACAGCGATTGCACTGGCATCCGTGTATCGTCCTTTACGCCGGAAACAATGAAGATTACCAAATATGTGAACAATTTCACTTAACATATGTTTATGAAGATAAAATCCCCGAGAATTGGTTGAAAACTTCATTTCCAGCGAGATACATATACGAACATCTTTTACCACAAATTTGCGATGAACTGGGTAATCAGGTTCCATATCACCCAGGTAGTCCGTGGAGTAAAGATCGTCCCACTCGAGATCCCAGTGTCGGTGATGTCCATGAATGGAACGTCTGGCATGGCGATGAGAGGCCATATCAAGAGTACTCCTCGCTAGGGGGTCTTTTCATCAGTGAGTTTGGAATGCAAGCTTTTCCTTACATGGAAACGATCCAAAGTTTCTGCAGCGACAAATCACAATTGAACCTGCATTCCAGTCAACTCCAATTTCATAATAAAGGTTCTGGAGCCCAACGCCGTCTTGAAAAGTACACTTCAAGTAACTTTGGTGAAACCTCATCTCTAGATGTAAGATTATTCAGCAAATGACGGTTGAACTTATCAAACCGACAGTCTGTTACTGACGATAATATTTTCATTTCATCCAGAAATTCATATACTATTCCCAAATGTGTCAGTCAGAAGCAGTAAACTTCGCACTAAGAAGTTGGCGCAAGATATGGGGTGAGGATCACCGTTGCGGTGGAGCATTAATATGGCAGCTCAACGACTGCTGGCCATGCATATCATGGTCTATGATAGATTACTTTGAGAGAAAAAAACCCTCTTACTACACTACACGTCGACGACTTGCTACGCTAAGCATTGCTGTGGTTCGCCAACAGGATAATGAAAAAGGCAAATTCCAAGGGGCATCGACTGAGAGAAATTTTGATGTATGGGTATCAAGTAGCTATGTGCATAACCCAAATCAGTTGTACACCATAGAAATACGGATAATATCCGTAGCTTCTGGACGAGATACCCAACCAATGCAATTAATTAAGGATGTTAAGCTGATACCAAATGGAATAACACCAGTACATGAAGGTCTTGTAAATGATCAAAATTTAGTTGCCGTGAGGATGATTCAAGACGATGAAACTGTTTCCAGAGATTGGGACTGGCCTCAGCCGCTTAAAAACCTTGATTTTAGTAATCGAGGTTTGAAAATCAACGCGAAAAACGAAAGGACATTTCAAGATAGTTCGATCATGATTAACATTGTGACTGAGAGACCGGTTAAAGGACTAGTATTCACAGAATTAGATGGAGTGGAATTTGAAGACAATGGATTTGATGTAATGCCCGGAGAAACACGCGAGATAAGAATCAGTAAACTAGATAAAGAAGATGGAGTAGAAACTCATATGCAGGAAAGCCTTGAAAAGCACCTGCAATGGCGATATATGGGTCAATCAAGTAGGGAATTTTTAAAACAGTAAAGCTCAATAAATCATGGATTTAATATTATTAGTTTGAATGGGAATTATCTTTTGAAATATCCGGTTTATAAAAGACATTGATGATTTGGCCGAGAAGCTTCGTAGAAGATCAACTGCGAGACACCAAAATACCCCCTGGCAAAGGGGTAAAAAAACCTTGCTACAATGTTAGAAAGAACAAATATATATGAGCGGAAAAACTGTTAGTTACCTGATTCTTTACTGTTATCCACAATATTAACTGAACGTCACCGTGAGCGGGAATGAGACTATTTAAGTAGCTTTGTTCAAAGCGAAGATCAGGAATTGGAAAAGGAAAAACTAAAGATTTTGAAGTAATTAGGCCACGAGACTTTTGATGGTACATTTTTCCTCTTTAACTAACGGAATTTAAAAGCGACTGTAAATTTTTAACAGAAAGTATAAATATTTAAAAAGAAGAAATTGTGAACGCGTTAAATTTTTCCAAATTTTCTTTCACGGAATTCTGACTAAGCAGACGCCCTCGGTTCGGGTGAATTGCCAGGCGAAGTATGTGATTAAGATAAATCTCACTCCGGTAGAGTAGCCCAGATGAAGTTTGTGGGATTAATTTATGGAAGGGTTTTGGCACTTCTCTGATAATTAAAGTCAAATTAGTTTGATGAAAATTTCAAATCACCAAATGTTTTTTAACGGGCATGTTTTGTAGGGAAAATGTTGGTAAAAAATTAAGGCAAAAGTATTAATTGTTTAAAGGTACAAAGCTTCACCTTATGACGTCATTAGTGTATAGAAACCTTTTTCGGTAAAGTCTTGATATCTCGGGCGAGATGAAGATGTTAGCGATATCAGTAACATCAGAGCATCGGGAGAAAGATTATAACTACTACTATGTTTGAGAAAAGTTTGCGGGGAGCGAGAAGCTCTATTGCAAGCTGTATATCAACAATAAGCTCTGAGTTATCGTCTCACAGGAACGGACGCACCTCACTTGACTATAAAAGTTAGGGAATATAGATTATTTTCTATTCTATTGGGGTATTGTGAAATATAGTTGGAGGTCTTTTATAATTGTGAAACTGGTGGATAGGTATTATTTTTAGTGTTCAATAACGCATCATCAAACTAAAAAATTGGATAAACTCTTATACACCCAGAGAAGTGCAAGCAAGTACCCAAAAAATGGTTATCATGGTGTAAATTAAGCAAGTTTTAAAAGTTTAGATAAGATAAATAAGTGTGTAGGACATTAATCTATACATAATTCAGATTAGTTTTATTGAGGAAAAACCTACCTCTCGCATATATATTATTACAATCTTCATTATGCCTTTATAAAAATGCCTTTGGGAATACCTAAAGTGTGATAAATTGTGTTTTTTTAACAGTTTGTAAATTATAGTGTGAAGTTTCTAGTCAAATTTCATTTATGAATTAATTCGAATGGAAACATTAATCGTTTAAAGTAAAACAACCGCTCAAAAAAATTTCCACCTTATCCTTAGTCTGGCTTGGAATACGCCACACATTATAAGCCACATATGCCTGAAGAATTTGGGAGATCAAGTTACGAGCAAAACTCGCAGAGTTAAGTGAGGAGAATTTATGCATTTAATCCGACAATTTTATCTTTGATTTGGTAAATAAACAATGACGAGTCGCAAATACAAAGCGATCGCAGATTTGGATGATGATGTGGTAAGTCTAATCAAGGAAGTAAAATACTATATGAACTAGTGAGCAAATCTAACTTATTCAGGATATCGAACAAGAAGAATCCGAGCTACAAAATGAATTGGACCTTGACTCTAAGCGTTAGTAAACGAGAAGAATATGATATTTTTGATTTAGTCAAAAATCGTATCGGCTATTAAATTAATGGCTAATACATAAATGAGGAGTACCAGATTTTGATCCCTACTTACCCCGATACAAGGCACATCAAAGCACAAGAGATGGGGAATTCAGGCCTAATGAGAGTGCAAGTTCAGGTACTTACGACAACATAAATGCAGAAACACGGCCAAAGCAAGGATCTTTTACGATAGCTTTCTACGCTCGATACTTCGACGTCGATACAAGCGATGTACTATTACGCTGTCGATCAGTATTAATACCTCGCAGCAAATTCTCCGATGTAGTCGCTGGCAATCCTGATTTATACGGGCCGTTTTGGATTGCTACGACAGTTGTAATGATATTGTTTTTAGCTGGCTCCATTTCACGATTTTTAGCCTTGAGTGACAGTATAGGTCATGTACAATATGACATCCGCATGCTAAGTGCCGCGGCTGGTCTGATTTACGGGTATTCTAGTATGTTATTGTCTATGCTTATCTTACTTCATGAGAAATAAATATATAAGGGATAATGTAGAATACTACTCCGATGACTGACAAGTAATGGATTTAGCTTTGGTACCGATCGGTTTATGGGCGACGTTAAAATGGTTTGGTAGCAAATCGGTCAGTTTCATCGAATGCATTGCATTGTACGGATATGCAAACATCATTTGGCTACCTGTGGCATTAATATCTTGGTCAAGATTACAAATACTTAATCTTACATTCGTTGGGATTGGGTTTTTAGTATCTTTACTCTTTATACTACGTAATTTGTAAGTGTTAATTGTATTGTGAACTACTTTTGACTGACAATTGGATTTCAGAATGCCTATGCTCTCAGCTACCGATCATCAAACTTCCAAGATATTAATTGTTTTCGTGTCAGCCTTACACGCTGGATTAGCCGTATTTATCAAAGTTTTATTCTTTGTGTAAGTGTGACTGATGATAGTATGCATACGCATTCATACACACATTATAGATTTAACAGCTAATCCGACATGTACGAGGGGGATGTTTAGACACGGTAGTCCATTAACAGAAATGTAAATTTTGCGAAAACTCTTAAATTTTAACCAATCGTGCAAACCTAATTAGGTTTTGCCAGAAAATATATAACGATCGTTCAAATTTATCAAATTGTAATGAATACAAGTCTAAAAGATATGCATCCAATCTTTTACATGCCGGTACAAATTTCAGCCATATATTAGGATTTCGAACATTATCAATCTGAACATTAACAATTTATGTATAATTAAACGTGAAAATGATTCAGTTAATTCCATTAAATATTTGGATATTTTACGATGAACCTAATCGATTTGCCTTAATCCCTTTTAAAAATTTTGCCGAAAAGTCAGACGATTCAATTTGTGATTAGTAAGCGAATGGGGGAAAAGCGAAAACGAAGTCACGTAGCACGACCACGCATCGGCGCGAAGGGTTGGAGTAAACCAGAAGAATTTGAGAGCATAATCGAATTTATACATTTATATAAATTCAAGTTTACGAATAGGTTTGGAGGTCAGTGATTAGTTGGAAAAACTGACAGGTGAGAGAGAGGGAAGATAGAGAGATAGTGGAGAGTAATATTAATAAAGAAAGCAGAAATTTGAGATTGAACGTGAGTCGGAATTGAAGGTTGAAGGAAATAGAAAAAATGGCCCCAGGCAAGAAAAGCAATAAAAATGAAGATTGGGATCTTGGTCTAGGAGAGAGTATTGGAGGATCGGTTGATGCTAATGAAGGTATGGAGGGAACTCAGGTTGATGAAGGGTCTGGTAAAGAGACGTGGGAGGGGGGTTTGTTGGCAGCGTTGAAGAAAAATCGGGGGAAAAAAGCGCAAAAGGGAAAAGAGGTTAAAAGTTTGGAAAGTATGGAGAATGATTTAATAAAGGGTGGGAATCAGGGTAAACAGGAAGTTGAATTACCCGATGAATATGAAGAAGATGTGTTTGGAGCGCTAATTAAAAAAGAAAAACCGGTGAAAGCAAAGCAACCACCATCGAAAGTGGGGCATACAGCTGAAGAAACACAGGCAGATATAAAATTGAAATCTAAGAAAGAAAAAGAAAAAGAAAAAAAAGAACGGGAAAAGCAGCGTAAAAAAGAGCAGGCAGCGAAGAAAAAGACAACGGTAGTAACATCACAGTCAGTACCGGTAGTTAATGAAGTATTAACGAAACAAGATGAAAAGAGTGAAAGTAAAGAATCGGAAACAGGGGGAGGGACAGGAATAGGAACAGGAGGATCTAAGGTTAAGAAGCCAAACGCGACAATTCTAGCGATACAAAAGCAATTGGAGGCAAAGAAGAAGCGTGAAGAGGAGCTGGCGAAACTACAAGCGGAAGAACGAGCGCGGGAAGAAGAATTGATTAGAAAAGAAGAAGAAGAAATGAAAAAGAAGGAAGAAGCTCGAGCGGCGCGAAAGTTAAAGGAAAAGCAGAAGATGGAACAATTGAAGAAGATGGGTAAATTTATGACCAAAGCTCAAAAAGAAGCTGCGGAGCGGAATCGGATACGAACACAACAATTACTTGAATCGGGAGCAGCAATAATTGTGGGAGGGCGAGGAGAAAAGGAAGGTGAAGGAGAGAAGAAGAAGAAACCGACGTACGATAATAAGAAAGCTAAAGTTTTAAAACGACGACTCAAGGAAGAAGAACAAGCAGCAGCTGCCGCCGCAGCAGAAACTGAAGCTATGAACAAAAAACTTGAAGAAATGAATATAGAGACAAATTTACGTGGAGATTCGACCAGAGAGAAACATGGATTAATGGTAGAAGCTTTAAGTGATTCATCCGAAGAACTCGACGAAAGAAGTGATAAACTTGGGGAAGAATTCATCAAAGAAAGCTGGGACATGTCGTCAGAAGAAGAAAGTGAGAAGATAAAAGGAAGGCACGCAGGGGCTTCTAGAAGGGCGAGAGAAGGTATTTCACGTGATGCGGATGGTAGGGCTGAGTTTGGAATTGGCAAGAACGATGGAGAGAAAGAAGACTCGACAGATGAAGCAGGTGATGATGTAGTTGAGTCTGGAGGTGGATCGTCAGGTGGACGGAAGAAGCGAAGTAAAGGTGAAGGCTTAGAAAGGAAGCAGAAGCTTGAAGAAAAAGAAGTTGGTAGCGATAGTGGTAATGGTGATGTCATAAGTGAGGGTGAAAGTTTAAAAGATAAAAATTTACGGTCACCAATATGTTGTATATTGGGACATGTTGATACGGGTAAAACCAAGTTATTGGATAGGTTACGGGAAACAAACGTTCAAGAAGGAGAAGCTGGTGGTATTACCCAACAAATTGGAGCTACATACTTCCCTATTGATGCTATTAAAAAGAAAATGAAAGCCATAATGAACGATGGTCAATGTGACCTTGAATTTAAAATTCCGGGTTTGTTAATTATCGATACACCAGGTCACGAATCCTTCTCAAACCTGCGATGGAGAGGTTCATCATTGTGTAACATTGCCATTCTGGTAGTAGATATTATGCATGGTTTGGAAAAACAGACAGTGGAATGTTTAAAAATGCTCAGAGAAATGAAAACTCCCTTTATTGTTGCCTTGAATAAAATCGATCGACTATTTAACTGGAAGAGCACCCAAAATAATGGCTTTTTAAAAAGTTTAACTAAACAAAATTTAAATTGTCAAAATGAATTCAAGGATAGACTATCCAGAATTAAACTAGAATTTTCAGAGCAAGGTTTCAACTCTGAAGTTTACTATGAAAATAAATCCTTTTCCCGAAACGTTTCATTAGTGCCTATATCCTCCATCACTGGTGAAGGAATTCCTGATTTGCTTAAATTATTGATAAAATTAACCCAGGAGAGAATGCTATCGGAGTTAATCTATCTTACCAAAGTTGAAGCTACCATACTCGAAGTTAAAATTATCGAAGGTTTAGGTACCACAATTGATGTTATTTTGTCCAACGGAATTCTCTACGAAGGTGATAGAATAGCTCTATGTGGTGTAAATGGTGCTATTTTCACAAATATTCGTGCTTTGCTTACCCCGGCCGAGATGAAAGAATTGCGTATTAAATCGAATTATGTTCACAACAAATCCGTTAAAGCCGCCATGGGTATTAAAATAGCTGCAGATAAATTAGATGACGCTATAGCTGGATCCCGAATTATGGTTGTAGGACCGGATGATGATGAGGAAGAAATTGAAGAAGATATTATGTCCGATCTTGAAAGTTTGCTATCTCGTATATCAAAATCTGGCAAGGGTGTGAGTGTCCAAGCATCAACGCTCGGTTCACTAGAGGCTCTGTTAGAATTCCTTAAAGTATCCAAAATTCCCGTTGCAAATATTTCCATCGGCCCCGTTTACAAACGTGATGTTATTCAATGTGGAATCATGCTGGAACGAGCTCCGGAATACGCTGTGATGCTTTGCTTTGATGTACGCATTGATCGTGAAGCCGTAGACTACGCTAAACAGATAGGCGTTAAGATATTTTCGGCCGACATAATTTATCATTTATTTGACGAGTTTACCGAGCATTTACGCAAAATTGAACTTGAAAAGAAGGAACAAAGCAAAATGATTGTAGTCTTTCCATGCGTACTAAAACACGTCGCTATATTTAACAAGCGGGATCCAATTGTAATCGGCGTTGATGTTGTTGAAGGTAGCTTACGCTTGAATACAACTTTGTGTATCGTGAAAGCCGACGCACAGGGTCGTCGCGAGTATATTGATCTTGGAAGAGTAACTTCAATTGAACGAGATCATAAAAATTTGACTATCTGCAAAAAAGGGCAACCTTCAGTTGCAATTAAAATTGAAGGTCCTAACCAACCAATCTACGGTCGTCATATAGAGGAGAAAGATACCATTTACTCGCATATATCTAGATTGTCCATTGACACATTGAAACAATTTTACAAGTCTGACATGACAACTGAGGACTGGCTTTTGGTCAAGAAGCTTAAACCTCTGTTTGAGATTCCATAAGTTTCATAAGCGTGCAATACATTTTCACTTCTGTTCTTGACATTATAACGAGGAATGTCAACTATGTGCATGCAACAACTTAATTAGACCGTCCACGTATACACAAACGAGTCATCTTTTACTGCGCCCTCTCACTTTCACATTCCATCTTAATGTTCATCCATCCTTTTCAAATTTAAACATTCCTCTATCCAACGTGCTCCACTATTCCAGTTACCAATTTACCATCACGAACTATCGTTCGAAATTGTTCAGGTATGGGCAATTCTCGTGCTGCACCCGGTTCTAGACCATCATATTCTTCATCGGGATTTGGCAGTAATACTACGTTAATTGCGCTACATTTGCTGGTGAATATTTCGGGTGATCGAGTCGGTGATAAGCCCTTTGCCGCTAAATATACATTTGCACCGTCAACCTGATCTAGTAATATCGTTGGAACGAATCCTGATACTTGAAGCGCAAAATTTGGGCATTTTATCGCTTCCAGAGACGAGACCAATGAATCCACTATAATGGACAATCGAGTCGATGAATCTGCTGATAGTGCTGCCCCTTTTGTTGTTACTCGCACAATAGTTTGATTGCACTGACATACGAGAATCGACTGATGTAATTCTGGCTTTATATCTATAGGATGCTCCGGTGCATCATAATTCTCCTAAATAAATTCTATTAGTACACACTCATAATTATCAATATTAATACTTAGCTTAATCGACGTACCACAATCCATCGATTATCCTTGAGGTAGGTTCGTGCAGGCTTTTGCGATAAAGGAATACTATTCTCGCGGCTAACTTTCCAAGCTTCTCGATTAACCGTTACCTGATTCCCACCCTTGTCATTTTCTACGTTGGATTTGTTAATCTTGCGCAAATTCGATACAATCCCTTCCCCTTGATTAATTTGTTCATATATAGCACTCATTCCACCTCCATTTCCTGACCTTCCACCATCTTTTCCAGTGGCTAATGGCGGCGGTGGTGGTGGTGGAGTTTGAGTATTGGAGGCTTCCGAAGTTTGGCCAGTTTCGGTTGATTGACTAACGGAATTGGTTCTTTCGGACGAAATGGAGTTATTCTTTTTAATATTGATACGTTCGAAGAGTAGGCATCCTGCGGGTAATTTGACGTTTTTTAGATTTCGCAAAGCATCCCTGATGGGTAAACCCTTGGCATCCCAGACCAAACCGTCTGGGAAATGTTCCTTAATATATTCACTTAACCGTTTAAAAACCTTGTAAAATGTTTGCACCCATTCCACATAAGCTATATCACCCGATTCCTTATTGGCATTAAGAATACGATTTCCGTACATTTGTGCTCCACCAAACATTTCGATAAAGAATTCTGCCGGTCGATTTTCTACTGTCACCCAGCTCAAAGCTTGTAAGCTAGTGGCGACCATTTGAACATGATCCCGAAATGGGGATGTAAAGTTGTTTTGCGCGATATCATCCGATTTAGATATTTCTTTTTGAAGGGAATGAAAGCAAAGCATATAATCAGCCGAGGCTGCGACTGGCTTTACAGATTTATTTGAAATGATAATCACATCACGAAGTGCAAAAAATGCGTGAATTACACAGAGTACCTATTCTTTTAATGTTAGACTTTCTCATTTATAGTGTATACTTGCTTTTCTTAACTTGTAATTTACGTCAATATAACTTTACTTACTTGTTCAAGCATTATACCTTTTAAACGCATGCTTAAATTGACCCATTGACGCAAGTTTGTTTCAATGATATCGTCCAAGTCTACGAGACTTCTCGGCAATTGATTTGATTTTCCGGTTGGAGTAGCTTGAAATGGTAACGGGTTTGGTGGAACTGACGTAAATCCGAAGGCGTCATCAAATTGAGGAAATTTTTTTTCCAAGCTGTCAGATATTTCATGACCAGAATCTTTAGGCTTCCCCCCCAAGTCATGGTCTGAAACTGACGCGGCAATATCCTCCAGTCGTGATGTTGCCGCCTCTAATCTAATTTGATGTAAGTAATTTGTATATGCTCAAACATCAATCTTATAAATTTATCAATTAACATATCCTTTATACGTACCTTTTAATAAGAGTTGTCAAATTTCCTACTCCGCCCATGATTATAGTAAAATAATATGCGTATATTCCCTCCAAATTTTAATTTTTATTTGTATAGAGCAATATTTTCAGCAAGTAATACAAATCCAAAGAATTCGTAGCACCGAGTATGTGTTTTGGGAATTTTACCAAAATATCAAAAGAGCAAGCTAAGATAAGAAGAGAGCAAAAATACTCAAAATTTCAGTAGGAAAAGTATCAAGACCCTTTGAATTTATTTTGTTTCTTACAAACCTAATTCTTCCCCGGTTTTGGTCCCGGTTCCCGTCCCCGTTCCAAACGCCTCAGTTCGGCTCAGTACATCCCGTCTCGGCCCGGCTCCAGTCATGTGCTAACCCCTTTTTGGATGGCACGTGAACCCAGATTAGTCATCGGTGTCTTTAAATTGATTTCACCAAGTTACGGAAGCGATTTAGCGAATTTCTTGCAAAATATTTTCTTAAAATTCCAAAATACCGGATTTGATTGCAATATTCGTGTGGAAAACAGGATTATTTTGGTACATGTCATATAATTTTTAGGCTTCAAATCACTATCGCCAATGAAAATGGTACGAAGACATTTTTGCGTGGGTATACAAATGGACACATGCACCGGTAATTCTTATCTCAAAAAATTGACCTGCTTAACTATCTACACTCTATCTTTGAGAAATTGAAATAAATTTTACGGTTCAGAATAATCTAAATTTGTGCCCCTGATAATATTTTGCTGGTCTAGAGGGTTTTCATGGGGTTTTTTTGTCTTATCACTCGATAATCATCTTAAAATTTCCAAACAACTGGATGAGCTGACAATACATGCTCGAAATGTATCCGTATCTTCGGTCAGCCGTGGAACGAAAATATTGTAATATTTAAACGTTCATATACTATTATCAAAATTTATTAACTCATATGTGTTCAGCTCTTGAATATGCACATTCAATTGCTCGTGCAGTTATGCACCCTAGTGCAGGTGCCCTTTGGCAGCTCAGCCTGAAAATGTTACTTGAACCTTATCTTTATTCACCTGGCTAGCGCTTACCTATTTTATATCAATGCAGAAGTTGTCAAACCCGAAATATTTAACCCTTTCAAAGGTTTTTTTGCCCCGAGTTTCGTATGGTTAACCAACTGTATTGTATAAGGCTTGTGAAAAATTGACTTGCCCTCACGACTTTTGAACCTAATTTTTACCACTAAGATTGTCATATTAATTGGAAGGGGTAACGTTATGGTATCAATCTACTCTCTCAATTTTATTGTCCAGTTGTTCAATGTTTTTAAATACAGCAGTGGTATCTCTGCCACATTTGAAACAACAGCATCCCTCTTGTCGGAAAACTTTTTCTTTTGGTGTTAATTTGATTTTTTCCTGACACTTAGAGGTCATAATCGTGATTTTTGATTTTATTGCGTATTTTAGAAAGTGAACTTGGATCCTTGAATACAGCGTTTTCATTATGTCGGTGTCGCAGGCGACAACTTCATCTTCCTTGAGTATTGACCTCATAACCTCCAACGTCTCTAATCCTATTACTCTTCTAACTACAAATCTACGAGTATTGAACCTGAATAAATATCCCGATTGGCCCGGATCTTCTTTGAACTGCTTTTGTCGCAAAAATAGCAAAGTAACGGCATGCATCAAAACGGGAGAATGGATTTTGTACCGGTTATTCGAGGTGCTAGATCCCATCAAGACCGCGAGCGAATTGGGCAATTTTTTCCCTGCAACTGATCCAAGTCAAAGTCTCGCCCTGCGGACACTACTATTTAACATGCTGGAGTGCCTAAAACGTAGTGGATTCTTACGGCACAACCTTTTTCTTCGAAAGAGCATGTTCACTATGTGCTCTGGAGCACGCTTTGTCCAAGTACTACTTGAATTCTCGTTTGCTGTTGTCAAACATTACTTTGCGCGCTTTCTGCAAAGTGACAATTCTTTAGCTCTCCAATTAACAACGGAGAGTAAGCTTAAGAGAGATGAAGTGGAACTCTTATTGCCCCTTATACTTACGTATAAGTCTAAACTCAACCGACTGACTGCACTTAAGCACCGACAAAAACAGATTTTCCAGGAGTTTGACGATGCATTAGCATACGAGGAAGAGGAAATGTTTAAAAAATCTGTTAATGCGTTTAGTCAACTACAAGATACTCAGTTACCATTAATATCTGATGCCGAAGTTGAAGACTGTATGACAACAATTAGGAACCTTTGGACTGGTGATCCGCAATGGCTCAAGGCGATACTCTACGGTGATATTGCTACGTCACAAGACGGGTTTTTTACTCGGGAATGGTCTAGTGTTTGGTCAGAAATGGTCAAAGGTAAAGACATAACTAACTCTGTGCTTGGGCAAAGTGGATCCCTGGAAACGTTAGAATCGGGAATAGCGGAGCGCAAGCTACAATTGAATCTTTGGCAATCATATTATGATGGATATATGAAATCTTTGGGGTATAATGATGCAGAGAGAGAGTTAAAGCTTAAGGCATTGAAGCCGGAGATTACAATAGATGAAAATAAAAGCAGAGATAAGATGAAGATAGACTATTCTACGGATACTAGTAGCTGTACGGTATCGACCTGTGCATCTGATTCAATGTCTGGCTCAGGGATGTCATCTAGCGATGATGAAGAAGGGATGTACAAGGACCGGTATGATAGAGGGATTAAAAGAGTCGGATTGAAGAGTGATGTACTTCAGTCATCTACTGAAACTAAGTTGCGGATAACTGAACGCAAGGTTGAAGCAATATGGGATCAAGCCACGAAGACCAGTTATACGAGCGAGGCCATTCCCGTGCTTACAAGGGATATAGCTGGAGAGAGTAAAGCTATTGCATCAGGTGAAACTACAGAAGCATTAGGAGATGGAGAGCTAACCAAACCGACGGTGGAAGATACGATGTTAATTGATACTACACCAGCAAAAAGGCATCAATCGAGGGATCAGGTTAGGTCACCAATGGTATCGACGATGGGTGGTGTAAGATCAAGCAAATCGACACATCCGAATGTAGTGCCAAGGAAAGATGCGACGGTTGCAACGGCGTTAATTAAGGGAGTTAGAGGAATGAATAAATCTATACCATTTAATGAAGGGTGTACAAAGGTTAATCCGGGGATAGTTGCGAATACAAGCGTTAGTGCAGGAGTGGGAGGGGGAAATACGAAGGTTAAAAAGGATGAGACGCAAGCTGGAAATGGTGGAGAGGTTATGCCACGACCATCAACATCGAAACTTCGGTTGACGCCTAGTTTATCACGGAATTGGGAGCTTGGAAGTGTGAATTTGATTGGACGAGAAGGAATAGGGAAGAATTCGGCTTGGAGAAACGATTCAATTTTTTCTCAGAGAGGAGGGGTATCTCGACAACAAATTTTGGAAAAATCATTAGCATCAGCATCATTGATCAGACCGGGAGAACTACATCCATATGGGTTAAATAAACCTAATGTAGTTGCTACTACAACATCTCCATTAATGATGATGCCAACTGTGACGGGATCCGCGTTAAGGCCTGGAATAACAAAATGTGAATCAGCAATGTACACAGGAAGGCCGAGTCTACAAGCAAGTGTGAAGACAAATAGTGATAGACCGTTTAGTTATGTTAAACCAGAATTTCGACGAACAAATAATGGAACGGCAGCTCAACGAAAGTGTCCGGCAAGTATGGCATTATCACGACTGGTAGCAGTGGCATCGTTTAATTCATCAGCGAAAAATCGAGCTACGGAAAATGAGGAAGATACAGGATGTACATTATTTAAGGCAAAGCATCCAACGTTATCATGTGGACTACCGATTAGACCTTATGGCATGGACTCACTTAGCGATACTGATGCTGAAATGAATATTAAGCGGATAATTCGACCACATTCTACTGGACCTGATAATGAGATTAATGATAATTCATCTAGACCGATTTGTGCAACATTTTCACGATTTTGTCGAGCAAGCTTTACCCCAGTTTTTAAACGATTCGGTAAAACATCGACGGTGATATCAAGGGCAACAACGGCAGAATCAGATTCAAGTGATCTAGCATTAATAAATAATGAAAGGGAATTTAGTACAAATGTACCAGAGAAATCGGAATATATTCTACCCTTGATTCGGGAGGGATCAATCATCAATTTATCGTCATTTGGAGTTAAATCACCTACCAACAATCGGTATTCTTTACACGGTTCAACCAAAGCTAAAACAACTAAAACAATGCAGGATCGTACATCGTTATACTTTATTAACGGATCATTTATTTACTCTAAACTTAGCAATAATGGTAGAAGAGCATCAGGATACACAACTAAGGGTAAAAGTAGCTTGGATGATCTTCTTAATAGTGAGGATGACATTGCAGCAAGAAAAGCTAGAAACCAACGAGTTCGACGAAGTCGAAGTTCAGATTACTTTAGTATACCTGAAAAATGTTTAAATGCTGCACTCATGGGACAGTCTGAATCAACCAACAAAGATGAAGGTGTGGATGTACGTCGTTACTCGATTAACTTAGCCGCAGTTAATGACACTACATCTTTTACATTATCTACAAGACGGTCTACTACTCCACCCTCAGTTACCCGACGACCTGGACCATGTGGATTATTTGAATCACCATTAACGTTCAATACACCGTCTACATTATCAATTCCATCTTATAATTCTGTTCGAACTTCACCTTTTACGGAGTATGTTACAGCATCTACAACAACGTCAACATCACCCGTTGGTCAAACATCACCACGAGCTGGCCTGTATACGATTCCGTTATGCTTTTAGTAAAAAAGATTATCAGACCTTGATTGGGGACACGCATCACCGGTTGGTGAAGGTTATCCGTGTGTATGTGTGCATACCATTCAAAGAATTGGGTGATTCAAATGGTTCTTTGGTTTATCTGGAACCAAGGTAATCACAGCCTAAGAGTTTTGAGTGTGCACTTCAAAATTCGTAATGTTTAACCTAAGAATAATTTTGTTTCTAATGTACACGATTATTTTAGGGCAGGGGAGCAGAGTTCAGTGTACGGTACACAAAACACAAAATGGCAATTTTGGGTGTAGGTTGTTCATGGGCGCAAGTTTACGGTGTGTACTCAAGGTTTTTTGTTACACTTGTGAAGAAAGATCGAAAGTAATCGTAAGGATAACTCTCATGTGGCATCCATGGTCCCATATTACCTGCACAAGGAAGTTTACCCGACGCCTTTTTAACATATGTCGACGTTAAATAAAATAAAGGAAGTGGTTTCATGTCAACTTGTTCCTCCGGAGTGAGTCGAGGAGTTACGCAACGAGCGTTTCGTTGTTTCATGACTTTCATAATTCGTACAAGATAATGAGCTATAACATCAGCACCCAAGGTCCACGATGCATTAGGATAACCCAGTACAATGCATAGATTGGGTATATCTTGGATCATCATACTATTCCATACGAATTTATCTTCCATTTTAGGCTGTTGTCCATCAAGTAAAACTTTGCTACCTCCAGCTAACATTAATCGTAAACCCGTAGCGGTTATGATAACGTCGGCGGGAATCACATCACCACTTTCAAGGGTTATTGATGATTCATTCACCATTTTAATGATTCCGGTTGCAACACTAGCTTTTTTTTCCCGGATACATCTATAAAAATCACCGTCTGGGCTTACACATAATCTTTGCTGCCACGGAAAATATGATGGATTAAAATGTGGATTAATTGGTACACTAGAGGGCAACTGTTTCTCGGTGATACACTGTAGAGCAGCTTTTGCCACACGAGGGAAGCGTTGACAAAACATGTAAAATATGTGTGGGAATAGAATATAATAAAACCGATTCAAGGGTGAAGTTAACGCTGTTGGTAAATATCGCTTTAAAAAGCTAGTTCGACTAATATTTGGTATAGAAAGTATGTAAGATGGAGACCGCTGTAACATCACAATATGCTTAGCTTTTTTGGCAAGACTTGGTATCAGAGTGATGGCGGTAGCTCCACTTCCAATTACAACTATTCGTTTATTTGTATAGTCGAACTTTTCATTCCAGAATTGGGGATGTATAATATCATACTTGAAGTTTCTAATTCCAGGTATCGTGGCCTCTAAAGGTGTTTGATAATCGTAATAACCCGTTGCCAAAATGAGAAACGAACAAACTACAGTTTCAAGTTCACCGTTACGTTTGATGGAGAGCTTCCAGGTTTTTTCCTTGCTGGACCAGTCGGATTGTTGAAGTTGAACGTGGTACTGAATATATTTATCAAGACCAAATTTGGCGACTGTTGAATTAAGATACGCCATGATAGATTTAGCTTCGGCAATAGGATGATCATCGTTCCACGGATTCCACGAAAATCCAAATGTATAGAGATCTGAATCCGATCGGATGCCTGGGTATTTCCAAAAGTCCCACGTTCCGCCCAAGTTATCTCTACGTTCGAATACGACAAATGAAAGGGAAGGCAGTTGATTTTTAATGTAGTACGCTGTATTTATTCCCGAAATTCCTGCTCCAATTATTACAACGTCGTAATCAAGTTTAACAGCCATGATGAGGTGTAGGCAGGATAGGATGAAGCGATAAGTATAGATTTGGCTGGTTAGTTTGTAGCCGCCAACTCTCGGATGGACGTGCTTGGATACGTAGGAAAATTAGGAACTGAGCTTCAGGTATCGCAGTAGTACAAATCTTCACCAAACTTTCACATGTACATATAAAATCGTGAGTTAGTCAATGGTAAGAATACGATAACAATAATTCGGGTAAAGCAGGAAAATGAGTGATGCCCGCGATAAGATGGTTCTTCTTTTTCAAGGTGAAGTATAAATCCTGTATCAAGCTCAGCAAGTCAGTGTTGTACTCAAATAACACGGCACATACTTGAATTAATTCTTTTCCCTCCCCTCCTCCTCCCCAACTGATTTCTACAACGTCCGCCCACCAAAACCTCCCAAGTTGTCCTCATTCATGTCGTATCAACAAACTCCCCTTTTTGGCATACACACATGATATTTTGTACACATCAAGGAGAATACTTTAAAAAGGACCTTTGCAGAGGCCCATCGTCATCCCGCAATTGTTATAATTCTTTGCACTTGCTCCGCTTCATTCCCTGGTGTCATATCACTACTATCTTGTCTCGTACGCTGGATTCCCTTTACCTAATAGTCCTCACGATCCAGTTATTTATTGCCTATAAAGTCAATTACACGCAACTCAACCATTCTAGTGTATATAGCGTAGCGTTAACACATCTCAGCTATTCATAACATCTAAACATATTCTCCCTCCGCTTTAGTCTACCACTACACCCATACCCGTAACTAAACGTCAACACATCACAACTATTAATGAATATCTACTATCCTTGCTACACAATATCTCGCTCATCAACAAATATAAATTCATAAAAACAATTGTTAACATACCCTGTAATATCATACAAATAATCGTGAACTGATCATCAGGCAAGCGTACAAAATATCTCTCATACCAACACCCTGGCCATACTCTTGTCCCCTTGCTACTGACTCGTAAAAACATTCGCAGGTTCATTAAACTATATTCACTATTTTTCACATTCCACATTTTCACTTTGCCCCTTAGTCAAATTCCATATCCTTAGATACATCAGTGAACCTTGAGTATACATAATCCGAAAAGTAACTTCCTCGGGGACGCCATGGCCCTACTGTTCCAGTATGAGGCAGCGTTGCCAATCCATTCTTCAAGTAAGTAGATGAAAGATCAAAAACGGGCAACGGCTTCAACTTTGATCGTTCATCCTCAGAAATCCGAGGTGTCGCACTAACCATACCCTTAGATTCCATCACCTTAACCAGTTGAACTATCATGTACGCTGAAATATCTGCACCCAGAGTCCACGAAGCATTAGCGTAACCAATAACAAACATCGCATTCGGAATATCTTGCACCATCATTGTATTCCAGATAAACTTCTCCGATACTTTTACATCCTGTCCATCAACTAATATCTTACTACCTCCCGCTAGCATTATGCGAAGACCCGTAGCAGTTACAATAACATCTGCTGGAATTTCTTCTCCACTTTCAAGTGTTATTGATGATTCATTCACCATTTTAATAACTCCTGTCGCAATACTAGCTTTCCCTTCGCGTATGCACCGATAAAAATCCCCGTCCGGACAGACACATAATCTTTGCTGCCACGGAAAATATGATGGATTAAAGTGCGGGTCCAACGGATAATTAGATGGTAGTTGTTTTCTCGATAAGTATCGCAATAGCACTTTAGCAACGTTTGGAAATGTGCGACAAAACACATAGAATATATGTGGGAAAATTAGAAACATTAACCGATTAATCTGAGCTGCAAAATACGTAGGTAGTATGTTTTTCACCACATTAGTACGATTCGCGTTTGGCAAAGAAAATATGTACGATGGTGAACGTTGCAACATTACAACATGTTTAGCCTTATTTGCAAGATTTGGAATCAATGTGATTGCTGTAGCTCCACTTCCTATCACAACTATTCGCTTATTCGCATAATCGTACTTTTCATCCCAAAATTGAGGATGTATAACATCATGCTTAAAGTTTTCAATGCCCGGTATTTTCGCCTCCATGGGTGACTTGTAATCATAGTAGCCCGTTGCAAAAATGACAAACGAACATTTGATCTTATCTGCCTTTCCGTTTCGGTCAACTGAAAGATTCCACACACGTTCCTTGCTGCTCCAGTCACAAACATTAAGAGATACTTTGTACTGAATGTGCTTGTCAATACCAAACTTAGAAGCTGTTGAATGTAGATACGTCATAATAGACTTTGCATCTGCAATAGGATGCTCATCACTCCATGGGTTCCACGAAAACCCAAATGTATGAAGATCAGAATCAGATCGAATTCCTGGATACTTCCAAAAGTCCCATGTTCCTCCCAAACTATCGCGAGCCTCGAGAATCGTGAAAGAAAGATGCGGAAGCTGAGTTTGAATCCAATAAGCAGAGTTTATTCCAGAGATACCCGCCCCAACTATGACAAAATCAAAATCTTTCTTCGCTGTCATTTTGTATACTGCACTTATTAACGAGGCCAATAAGGACAATAAAAGATTCTCCGACTATAACGAGAAATGAGAAAACACACGATGATACGGAATCTTATTATACCGTCCAAATAAATCAACCGCGCACCAGTATTTCTTTAGTTAAGTTAAATAATAACATCAACTTGTGTATAATAAATGTTTGTTCAAACTCAGAGCGGGGTTACCAAACATACGCCAAACTATATTTTAGCAGACGCCAGATTTAACGAAGAAAATTCGGAGAATGGGGCTTCTTAAGTTAACAGAGCGGGGCCAGGGATAAAGATTCGGGCATTTCACAATCATCGTAATCCTGTAGTAGCAATACTTAGCTATATATCACCAAAAACCTTCTGAATGCGGGCCAGCCCTATACTGAATAAATGCGTTCAATGACGTCAGAACATGTTCGTGCACCGTCAGAGATTCGAGGACGGCGCAATTCGATCGAATTAGGGAGGAATTAGCCAAAAATTAGCCCATAACAATCGCTATCAAATAGGCAGATTAACTTGCACAGTTTTAATACAGTTAATCAAAACACTCTAATATTCCCACTGAGACATATGCGCACGCTACAATGTTTATCCAACAAGGGTACAGTAGCCCAGCTAAATTACCACGCAATCCTGTCAAACGTGCCCAAGACCTGCAACTATTTGAACCATGAATCCCATTTACTACATTTGCTTGTCCCAAGTCGGTTAATGCACCAAACGCTTAATGAGCGCATAGAGCGTTACTTTTAACCTAGTCGTTCACTTAGAGAACATTTAGTGCGAGGAATCGTTAACATTGTACAATCAATCAACTATGATCAAGTTATGTGCATAAAATACAAGCTAGATTAGAGTCTTTCATCCCCGAGAGAAACAAGCAAGTCCTGAAATCATTCCAAAATTAAGCGCTTATCACTATCTCAACTTTCATGGTGCTGATGAATTACTTTCCTGTTTGTCCGTATAACTTTCTGTATCGTCACCATTACCCAAATCATTACTTGCACTGTCATTTTCTTCCGAATCGTCTAATTCATCTCCGTATACGTCTGGGTGAAGTTGAAAGCAACTCTGCATATCCTTGAACTTATCAACACACTCAATTCCCTTTTGTTCCTCTTTACTAAAAACAAAGCAACTGAAAGCTGCCCGAAACTGTTCCCCGCACGGCCCGTATGCCATCCCACCTAAGCACGGACAGTCCCAATTAATCTCTCCAGTTTCTTCATTAAACGCTCCAGCTTGCAATGCAGTTTCATCATCGTTTCCCTGTAACTCAGGTTTACCGTTATCTGAGGCACCTGAGTCGGATAATAGGTCAGATCGTGGATTAAGCGACTCGGAAATTTTCCGAGATTTATCTTCTTCTCGATTCAGCTCTTGATCATAGTGTACGCGCGCTAAGTCTTCTTCGGCTGCTTGAAGTTCCCTGCGAGCTCTGGAAAGCGGCAAGGAGGGATCGAGTATACTATCACTCGAATAAATTGATTGGCCTTCTCGTTCTTCTTGCCGCGTAGCATCATCTGACGCATTATCGGCAAGCCAGAGTGAAAGTGGAGAAAATCCGTCTGTTCAACACACTAATTAACAATTGTCATATCGACATATACTTACCTGCGCGACAAGCCCAGTTTACGTCAACTTACACATTATTGTATCACGAACAGTTATGTTGTTAGTGTAAAGGAAAATCAACCCGCCAGCTATGCCTAATCTAACAAGAATTCCTTTAAAATAGTGCCGTTTTGAAGACGTATGTCCTATGGTTGGTTCAGCATTGCTCATAAGGGAGCGTGCAACCGTGAAATTTCGTGAAGATAAAATATTAAGCTTAGATCTGTGAAATAAGGGTGTAGAGGTGTTGACAAAGTCTCGGCCAGTACTAAACGGTACGCGGGTCATATTAAAGATATTACCATGGCACCAGTACCGCCTGGCATTTGAACTAGCTATTCTGCACATCGATGGATAGGATGAGGAGTTTCGTGTGCCTGTTTGAAAGCTGTTGTATCCCAATTTTCCAAAAATTGGCAAATAACGCGTCTCATGTGCAGTTAACTGAAGTATTCCGTAAAATTCCCCCAATATTTTACCCACCATTACCATCACGACTTTAAAATTTACAATCCACCCGATAAATTATTTTTAAATTACCACACACTTAAAAGTGCAAATCAAATGTCACATCAACATGAGAACATCCAGAATATGCCAATGATGAAATGAAAATTTATTTCATGGATTAAGAAAATTCTACATTCAATACTTTCCGAATTGAGTTTACCCGATCCGACACCATTGACTACTAAATTCAGAAAACCTGATTATATAACCAAGGTACATGCTTCTGCCGCTTATGTAATTTGATCGGGAAAGGGTGGTTTCTATGAGACGAGACGAGGGGTACCAACTAAAAGGGAAAGAACGATTGGCAATGCATTGAGGAAATTGAGATGGTGACATAAGGGGAAGGTAGGCGCAAAACCGGTTCATACGGTAAAAAGTTGTTAAGGGTGATTATAATTAACTTATACAAAATTCAGCAATTCAAGCACAGGGAAAATTGAAGAAATATTAGTCTTTGGCGTAGATGATAATGAAATTAGAAATGGTAGAAAATTATTATCACGCTTGTCAAGCTAGGTAGCGTAAATATATCGCATGACAACGGGTTGGGAAAAATACAGTCTGTATAGCCGAAAGTAGGATGGTGTAGTTTAACAATTCAACAAAAGTACTGTGATTAAGTTGAAACTTCACGTACGAGATTTTTCCAGTTCAATTGACCGCTTCAAGTCTGCTAAAGCTTCTTGCCGATTTTTCAAATGAGTCTCAAGTCCAAGTATTTGCTCTTTAATAGCTGATATATCATCCTTGACGGTCTGGATATTGTTCATTTGAATCTTTTCTGATTGATCTAAAACTCTCATTTGCCGCTTTTTATACTCTAATAATTGTTCAAGTTCTCTTCGTACTTTGGAAACATGAGCACTTTCAACTTTACTTTTCTCCTTTTCACTTTCTGCGGCGCGTATTTTACTTTCCAAAACTTGAATTTCACGCCTGACATCGTCTTCCTCGCTAGTCTTACTAGACAAATCGTTGGGAGATGAGTTTAATTCTCTCCATGACTGATTCTTTTTGTGGTTATTACTCTCTAATCGGCTTAAGTATGCATCACCAAACTTTGCCTTGCGTGCCATTACTGTATCTTCCTCCGGCTCATTTCCTCGAGACGTCGGGGTTAGTCGACTTGGCTCGCGATGATTTGTGTGTCTATCCATACTATTATCTATAGAAGAATTTTCCAAACTGTTGCGTAATTTTTCAGGTAAATTACGCGGCATTGGAAGTCCGGCTTGAACATGATTGAGAATATGCAAAAAAATTATGCAAGCGTCCATACCAATAGCGTCGGAGTGATTCTGATTTACCATATTCCACGCAGCTCGCACATCCGAGTTTGAAATGTCCAACGACGAGATTAACGAGTCGAGAGAATGAAGTCGGATTAAGCCTCGATGATCCCGATTAGCTTCATATATAGCTTCATACTTGGATCGATTGGACGGAGATATGTAAGAGTCAAATTCATCATTCTTCTGCGAACTGGAATGATCATTAGTTCTAAAGTCAAAATTGTCAACAGTATTAAAGCGGTTTTGTTGCTCGAAAATGGCACGATTTGCCTGAACGAGATGGGCCTTCGACTGTGGAACAATCCAATCAGGCAAGACCTTTGGCAACTCAACTAATTCCTACAAGTTTTAACAGGAGAACAGTTAAAGTTAGTAAGCTGAATGAGAGTAAAATAATAGCCAATATAATTACATATTATTCACGAAAGGTAAGAGGGCGAAAGGAAAATGGAGGTATGACGTGTGAAAAGAATTTGAAGCAAACTTACACCATTAACCAAATCAAAAATCAATCTCATAGCAACACAAAATTCTTCAAAGTCAAGGTTCCCATCGTTATCAACATCAGCAAGATCCCAAACTTTTTCTAGCTGATGATCTTGTAAATTGCTGTTTTTTAATACTTGAGCAGCCTGAACTCCCGTAAGATAAGTAGCACCTTTAGCTAGACTAGAGAATATTTCCCAATATTTTTGAATTTCAGTTTGCTCAATTCTTTTATCACTATTTAACCATGAGGCAACCGATGATCCACTACCTGACACCCCGCCTGAGTTTCCCATGGAAGACATCAGCATATTAGTTGACGTAGAAATAAGTTGGAACCAGATAGTTATGAAAATTTTATATTGACGGAATCTTCAATGCCACTTAGGAATAATGCAAGTTGAATCCCAAACAAGTGATAGTGATAGGTTTAGCTTAATTAACTAGAATGAGGATCAAAAATGTTGACATGTATAAAAAAGTACTTGGTCAATTCCACCCTTGACATAGCAAACAAAATTAACAAACTTATACTGCTCCCAAGATTAAGTATACACAATAAAAACCTCAACTACTAGAAATTCTATACAAAACAGTTACCATAAACTGTACAATATAACGCTTTGGTAAGTATTTTTTGCAAATTAATTCACGAGACAAGGAGCCGCGACAATTCCATTCAAAAGCGCGAACTGTCATACACCTTGACGCCACACTACGCCACAGCGAGATATGTATAATATCACGTGAATCATATACCAGCACTGTACCCAACTTGGATGGAGTGACTTGGGGCTGGAAAAACACACCTTTGCCCGTGGGAAAGAACAATTGGAGCAAATGGATGTGAATGATGTGAGGGTTGATAATTATGGAAGGTGCAATATAGGACAAAGTTGGGATGGAACGCATGCGTTTAAAGTGAAAATTTAGGAATGATGAAAAATTAGATGAATTTTAGGAGAACTTTCCACGTAAGAAGGGGTATAGAATTGCATTCGTATACGTAGAAATATGCTTGCTATGCTCTAAATCTTTTGCTGTCTCTATTCTTATCACATACACATACACGTAACAGTATGTACCGGTGAAAAATTGTCATGATGCCTAACAATATTAAGGATATCATAACACTCAATATCACGATCACTATAGAACGTGTACATACCAGCTATGGTATCACACACTTCCATAGTGATAATTTTCGTCCTTCAATGGGTAATTAATACAATAATCACCGCAATGTCAGCTCAAGATATTCCATGGAATACGTAGAGTGTTAAACTTACTTATTATTCATCTTCATGAACACTAAGAAAGCTGAACATAATAAGGAATACCGTGCAGTCACCGGACGTAGAATGTTAAATATAAATGAAAAAACATATACTGGTACACACGTCTAAAACACTTTCACAAAGAAAGTCATTAATACGGTAACCTTATCCAATTAATCACACGCATAAATGGATAAACGCACATACACAGCTACATGCAAGCATGCGCGCAGATCCGAATAAACAGAAATGGAACAGAATGTGGAAAAATTAGACTAAACCCCCAATATGCTATCCTTTGCCACTAGCTTAACGTAAGTACTATCAATGATTGAAAATTTCAACCTGATTCAGTCAAAGCTTCACGAGACGTATCATGCAGTACACAATGGAAACTATTCAACCGAAAAAATGCCAGGGAAATGGAAATTTAAACCACACACAAAAAGCCGCAATAAGATAATACAGCTAGTCAGATTTGGTACAGAGAAATGTGCATGTAATGTTAATGTACCATCATTCATTTTAACATATCATAGCAGTCGTAAACTGTGAGTCGTGACATAGAATCAATCGAGATCGATAAAACTAGGAAGCGAGTAAAGAGTAGTGAGAAACGTTTCTCCAAACCGTTAAGAAATCTTCATAGATGCAGTAAGGTACCCAGTTTGGTAACTGTCCGTGCCAATTAAAAAATATAAAATTGTCTGGTGAGTGTGAGAAGTTCAACCAATTTTCATAAATCTCAAATATGACATCCTTTTGCGGGTGAGAGTTGGCATATAGGACGGTAGTTCGATGTTTGATAAGCCTGGCTCCGTAATTGGTTAAAGTCGAAAAAGCATCAATTTGCTTAGGACACTACCACACAGAGGTTAAAAATTTAGTAGTGGCACAATTAGTACGCGATTTTGAAAGCAAATTTATCATTCGAGGGGGAGTACTGGATTCGTGCTGCTAGAGGAAAAATCAGGTAAATATTGCTAGGTATTCGATTCTGGTAATTCTTCCGGCCGGTCCATCTGTTTGTTCCTAGCAGAGCTATTGTTAAGTGTTAAAGATCTTGTATTAATCCTTAAATTGTCATGATTTCTGACATTGCTTTGACTTGAGTTATCCGACAATCTGTCTGAACCATTGGGTTTAGTAGCCACTTCGTAGTCTGGCGGTGGAGCGTGATGATCGAATTCGGAGTATTCTGCAGATCTGCTGCATCCTTCTCCCGTGTTAGCTCCAAGTTCAATGAGGTTTAACCCAGGCTGGAAATGAGAATGATCATCGTACGGCTCAGTTCCAGGTGGTAAATTAACATATTGCCGATAATGGCGATTACAGCGAGCAGTTCGCTCATTGGACATCAATATAGGCTGGTGAAGACCACTTGAAGGATTAGGCCCACCTAATAATAATACACTGCCTTGTTCACTACCGTATGGAGGCGGAGGTGCCAATGATCCCGTCATGGGAGCTAGAGCCCATCTTTTCACGTTGGCTTCAATGAAAACAAACCCAAGCTGACCAAAGTTCACGTGTACGTGACATGGTCCGTTTGCACCCACGGTAGGAAAAAGGTTTGGAGATTTTAAACCGTGAACTACATCGTCAAGTTTTCTTCCATTTCGAGTAAAAAATATCGTACCACTACGCGATCTATAACCCACACCGATAACATCTCCACTCATAAACTCGGGACCGTAGAAACTGGCTGAAAAAGGTTGATTATGCCGTCGCATGCCATTAGAAAAATATGCTACAGAATGTTTATGATACCCTAAAAAATACAACTGATTAGTCGAAAGAAGTCATAAATAAAGATTAAAGAAATTGAACATTTAAGTACCCGGTAGTCTGAATAATGGGTAAGGCTTGGATGCTAATCCTATTCCAACGATAGTGGTATCGGGCTTATCGTAAACTTTAGCTTCCCAATAGTATACCTCATTTTGTTTTGGTATGGGAAGGTTACTTTGAACACAGCATTCAGAATCAAAGAACTCGATTTCAGTTCTCGCCTCAACGAAGCAATTTGCGATTTCCAATTCAGGTTCGAATTCCCATGCTGAAACGCCTTTTTCTTGGATAGCCATATGTTGGGAAAGGGAAATATCTGTTTGAATTGAATCTGGCGGATTTGCCTGAACAAAAGCTAAAAGGCGGGAGAAGTTAGCGAAACGAAAGGGCAATTAAAAGTCTAACCCAAATATCAAGGTTGATGGGAAGATTCAAGAGTACATGTATGCATACCTTTGGCACGTAGATACTCGAATCTCTGAATATCGTCCATGTTTTCCAAAGCATCAGCCTCGTCTCGGGCAAACTGTTGTTCATCATCGTATTCGCCGGGTCGACCGAGTCTGTGCAGTATTATCTGACCATGATATGTGTATCTGAAGAAGATTAATATGAAAACACATAGTACAATAAGACCACCAAAGCCAGATGAAGCCAGTAAACCGATTAATATTCCCTTGCCAGCGGAGCTGGCGGTTAACCTTATCTCATTATAATCGATATGGGGAAGGGACATCTTTGGTGATGGAGAGGGAGGGAAAGAGATGATTTGGTAAAGGGGCGGGGGGAGGGAGAAAGAAGTTTGACACGACAAGAAAATGAGTAAAACTAAGCGGAAAGTTAAAATATTGCTAAGAAGATGGGGATATATGAACGTAAGTTCACAGAAGAAAGTGATAGTGTAGTGAAAAATGTAAAATTTAACAGTAGTACAATAAATCGAATGAATGAGGAGAGAAACTTTTTGAGTAAATAGTATTAATACGGAAATGAAGATAAAAAGGTCTAGCGAGGTGAGGATGGGGTCAACAATGGCGAGTAGTAGAGCAAAGAAAGGGGAAAAAGTTCATAATTTGGGTGAAAATCATAGGATAATGATGAAAGTAGAGGGAGGGGAAGATAAGTTAGTTTAAATGGAGGGAGTAAATGTGGGCAAATTTGGATAGAGAGGAAAATATTGAAATGTGTGGGATAAATATATATAAGCTGCGTGGAAAAGAAATGAAGAAGGTATTGCTGAAATTTATAAGAAAAAACATAAAAAGTGTGATTTTTGCCAAAGGTATCCTTTTATGTTGCAATAATAAAAAAAAATAAATTCTCGGATGGTATAAAGAAGAGAGAAAGTTAGTTCACGATGGGAAGGCAAGATGAAAATATCTGAATTTTGATCAGAAAGATCTGAGTGAAGTGTGAGCCGTGATTATGAGTAAGCCGAGTCGGACCCGTGATAAGGCGGAAGCCGATTCCGATGTACTGCCGATGAAGAAGGAAAAGACATCGGCAAGATGAGCCGAACCGGGTTTAAGAATGAAGAATGAGAGGAACACGTGCAAGAAAGTGAGATCGATGTGGGAGTTGAGGAATGGAGTTATGGCGATGGTGAGGGCTCAATTAGTTTTAGGCGGGTCAAACATGTTGGCAATGTCATACTCTTCGGAAAAGAGTAGGTTAAGAATCCTATGAGTATGAAATTTAGTAAATTTGTCAGAATTGTTTCATGAAAGAGTATAACAATCCAAAGTAATAACACTGACAACTTTCTTGAGACTTTATATTAATACCTGGCCATCATTATGTACATGGAATCACTAATCCAACTGCTCACATGACGTTTACAGTATTTATGCCTTTTCTGCTCTAGTGTATGCGATAAGCCTAACCCTTTTAGACCAACTTATTATAAAGAATTTGTTCAACTTGGACATATTTATCCATCCATCTGAAAATAACCTATTTTACGAGTATTCTTTAACTTAACTTTCCATTCCTTTCTTCTCTCCCCCATAAACTTTTTAAATAGACTTTTTCCCATAACCCTACACAATATCCTTAAAGTCTCACCAACCATAGTCTTAACAATCCTCGACAGATCTTAATTCCCAAGAATCATTCACGTGATGACAGTAGAAGAAACAAGTGAGCTCAAGCGATTAACCTGAGGAGATGGAGAGTGTTGGGTGCCGATGTACTGATCAGCAAAAGCTACTAATGCTCATACTTATTCTAATATCAATGCCAATACTCAGCAAGCTTTCTTGTGCGCATTGACTTTGCCTACGCTACATTAAATTATTAACACATCGTATCCATTTAAAATCACCATTTCCACTAAATTCTTTTAGTATTTAATACACTATGGAAATTAATTTATCCAACTAAAATGTACCTATACATTATCAATCATACAAGCTTAAACTTATACTGTCTATTATTCTTTTACTCAAATGTATGTAAACTTTTCATCTAGCTTTCTTACATTGAAAATATTTTGTATGCGCTTGTTCTAACCAATTTTTCACAATGGATTATCAGTGAGCTCACTTAATCATATATATTTGTTAACAATAGCATATTTAGGCATGACTTTTATTGCCTATTTTGGTAATTGAGTAATAAGTATAGGATAAAAGTCAAATTGATAAACCTGTTTCACGCATTCGACAAACTCACCATCTCCAATTAACAAACTTTACATCATAATCATAATTTTTTCTCTCCCACATAAAATCTATCAGATAACATACAAATTTTCTGTAATACCTTACTAACTTAATGGTTAGTAGATACTCTTCAAATCTAATCTAACTCTAAGGCAAAACCAACTTGTAGTATGCCTGTTCAATCATTAGTTCAATCTACTTAAAACATCTATCTTACAGGGATATTATATGATATCATGTTACCAATGTGAAAAGTTTGTTTGCTCATACAAGATCTCAGTGCCTATGGTATAATGTAGTTACATATGTACTTGCGTATGAAGTAATATATACTGTTGTTAACCTTCCAATACCCTCAAGTGATTCTCTCAAAGCATACGTATCTTCAATCTAATAGTACTCCTTACCAATCAAACTAAAGTATAGAGTTTTTTAGCACGACACAATTATCTTTTTATAATCTTTGCTTATATGCAAAATGATGCATTCTATTTATTGTTACTACATACCATGATTTACCTGTGTACATAACAGCAAAGTGTAACATTGTTGTATACTATGTCCCCGTACCATTACATTTATCTCATTTAACTTGACTAATATATTTATATTGCACTGAATATACCGGGTTAATATTTTGATATTTCACTGTGTAAGAAACTGAACTCTACTATAATCGTTTAATTCTCGAGTGATTTCATTCCAAACAGTCGAATTTCACTTAAACGTAACTCTGAAGCATTCGTGTCTCCATCTGTACCCACGCTTGAATTCAAAGATGTAAGCATATAATTGATACCAAGAAACTTTCAAAAAGGCCTGGTGGATACTTGAGCTTTTTCATTGTACACGCAAAATTTGATCAACAGAAGCTGGTTAATTTGATCCAATTTGGTTCACTTATCACTTCATTTTTAAAAATTTAGTCTTAAAGTACAATTGATCACATCACATCAAACTTATATTCTTACCTAGTTCGTCTTAGACATACTTCTCTCATGATTGATATTAACTCCAAGATTTTAATTACCTATAAATACTATATAATCATTAAGTTTCAACTGAAGTCGTCAAAACACTTAACCAATACGGAACAATTTTGGCTGCTTTGAGTTAAGATTTTGGAAGATTAATGTAAAGCTATTTAATACCGGGCCAATGAATTATGATAAAATGGTATTTTACAAATATGGATTAATCCTTGGTTAGAAAATACGTTAACACGTATTATCATGACCATCTATCTTACCTTGAAACAGCCAAACCTGTTAAAATTTCAAGCTATGAAGGCGCTATTTATCATGTACATGCAGCAAGGCTGTTTTGTTTGTTTAATATAGTCAATAATACAAATAACTCCATCAAAGTGTATAGGACGGATTCAATTTTTAAATATACGGATTTTAATTAATGTGAGACGTGTATTGTTAACAGGTAAATTTCATGCAAATTTAACTCTAAATTTTAACGGTAAGTTAAAGAAGCAGGAACGTCATTCGTTGAAAACTGTGAATTGTATTCCTTGAGTAGACTAACAGAAGATTGAAAGAATAAAATTAATAGGTTACTCTAGAGGTAACTTTAGGAAAGTATTAAGGTAAGTTAATCTGCAAAATTTTTCAAGCAGCTGAAAAGTTAGCTACATATAAAAAGGTAAACATTGAGGTCATGGAGAGAAAATACATAGTTAGTATAATGCAAAAGGTGGGTGAGATGGGCCCAATTCCACCAAACTTGTGTATGGTATTCGCATAGTGCAACCAAAAGATTTTCACTCTGCCACTAGGGTAATATTGGCTAGAGTATATTAACTATATCAAGTACGGAAATTGCAGATCCGAGTGAAAAAGTTCACCCAAATTGTTGGCTTGTTTCATAATAAAATATCCACGAATGTCAACCGAAGGCAAACTTTTGACGTTTACAATTTACATCAGATACGTTATTTACTGTATGTTAATAAAGTCGATACTTACTTGTGTTTGAATAGCATTCTTGCACTTGAAGCCATGATCAGACAGGTAGTGATGACAAATGTGTTGGCAAATATGATTATATTTATATTTTATATACACGTCATAAACTAACAGATTATTTCCGGTAAACTTTTTTTACCTACGTCTGCATCGGCTTCGGCTTTTATACCCTACTCCTTACCTTTCTCCCGCCCGTTCGGCTTCATCTTGGCAACCATTCTCCCCCAAATCCCATCCCGACTCCGGCTTCCCCCGTAAAACCCGCCGCCCGGTACTCGATTATATAAGCAATTTCTCGCAACACCAAAATTTCTGCTATTAAATTACAAGTTGCGCCTTTCCACGCGTAAATTCCATCTTCTCTTCTCCAATCATCATCTCCATTTCTTTCTGTGCAAATTTTTTTTCTTTATTCTCTCTTTTTTAGAAGAGTATATCGTCGTGATCTTGTTAATTGTTCAATATCCGGCAAATCCCTTACTCTATCCAAAATATTATCATACGTTTCCATAACCCTATTTGTTTAAACTTTATCCCCACACAAATTTACCCCACTCCAACTTACTTAAACTACTCTTCTTACCCTTCTTCATTCATTTCTCTTTTACCACCTTCATTATTGTCATTTCTGTGAAAGTAAAACTAAAAGACTACTTTTTTCACCTTAATTTAACCTCTTCAATTGGTACATCTCGTACTCTTTTCCATTACGTCTTTATCCCTATATTTTTGGTATCGCAGATCGGGTTGGTTCGTTGCCCAAAGTCGTAACACTCTGACTTTCGTAATCTCATTTTTCCGTGTATTACGAACATTTTGCTTTCCTACTAAGCGCGGAAGTCAGTCAGCCAACTCTGTTGGGCTTAGCATCGGAAGATATGCTTTTTCGTTCACTATATTCCCCCATGTATTCCCATTCTTTTTGTTGCTATGATTAACTTTACTCTATTTAACTTAATTTTCCTCCTCTACACCACTCTTCATCTCGTGTAGCATGCCTACGTTCACTATTGAAACAATTGTTTAATTTAAAAAGTAAGTTGGTATCGCACCCTTTCCTTCAGGTACTTTATATCTCATACCCTTGCTCTTCTACTACTTTTCAAGTTTATCGTTTTTACAGTTTGTCCACATTTATTATTTCTGAACCTTACTGTGCTCTTATACACTCCCCATTGCTAGACTCTTTCCCTTTCGTCCTTCCATTTATCCACCATATTAATATTCAACCGACCAGACTAGTTATACCGGTAATCTTCCTGGAACGTGCCCTTACCTCATCTTCCAGTCGATCTAACTCTTTCCCCAACTAATTTATTCACGTGGGCTCGTATTGTCTACCGCTTATATCTTTTTTATCATTAATTAGACCAACTCTATTAGCTAGTTATACTACCCGGTTGCGTTTTTCTAGTGTCTTTCTCGGCCCAACTGATTGTTTTAGCAACATTATTTCGCTGAAACGTTAGGCTACACATCTTCTCAAAGCATTCTGCCGATCGACATTGCCGCCACTTTACTTTTTAACCTTTAGTCACACTCTCTTCTCCCTTCCATCACTTTATCGAATATATTTTTCTCACTCCTTAATCCTTAGTGGAACATACGCGCATTCGCGTGCTTTTCATCAGGATACTACTCTCTGATTCCAAATCATTAAACCCTCTTTCACATCCCGACAATTCACTACATTAACCCCCATCCCACAGACAGAGCAGTGTGTGTCCCTACGGGCGAGCATTGCGCCCGTTGTACGTCGTCAAGTAAAAGTAAGTACCTCTTTTCCACTTACCTTTTTCTCACTCCTAATCTCGTTCATCAACGTGTCCTTCGTCTTTCTTCATATCCCCTTTGCTTCGTGTTTTTCTCTTTAATCTATTTCAGCGCAGCTGGGTTATCCCTCTGAGCCCCGCCTTGACATCCAGTTAATGTGGTTTTATACTATAATTTAGCAAGTTTCCAAGGTGGTGCTCTCCCTAAGTTTTACTCATCTTGTCGCTAAAAGGCGTTCTCCCACACTCAACTCACCTTGACCCTCCAACCGATTTATTACTCGAGCCATAGTGCCAAGTCAATCGCTACAGCTGCCCGAGCAAAGGCCAACGTCATTGATCTTAATATACGTTTCACATCGATTAGATTATCTTCTCATTTACAACTTTATGCCAGTGCTTGATTAATTAGACAATAGTAGCGTTAACATGTCGTGGAGACCTGACGAGACAACGCTCTTAGAGCTAGTGAAGTACCTTTTCGATTCGCAAAGTGGTGCGGATCCTACCGCAAGGAAAAATGCAGAACTTGTAAGTTTGCTTATCCCGTGATTGGTTTAGTAGAAACTGGTTCGCATTCATAAGTTTTATCAATCGCGATATGTAGATTGCTCATTGTGATTATTTAGATGCTTAGACGAGCAAAGTCGTCCCCTGATTTACCAAAATATTTGGCTTTTTTGGTCGTGAATAATGTCCAACCGTCATCGTCTACGTTCAAGGCCGATGAATATGTTTTAGCGCGGAGTGTAGGAGCTCTATTACTGAAGAACGAGATAAAGGAATCTTTCAAGTGCTGGTCAGAGTCCAACAGTGACTATGTTCGTTCCATAATCCTACAGGGATTGCAAGATGATATTCCACAGATTCGTAATCATACGGGCTCCGTCATTGCAGAGCTCATTTTACGTGGTGGTATCATAGAGTGGCCGTCCGCTCTCTCTGATTTGCTATCGATGGCCGAGAACAAATCACATAACGTGTCTCCTCATGCTCAGGAGGGTGCCATGAGAGCCTTACTCAAAATATGTGAGGATGACAGCTCGTCTTTCTCCGTTGACTATAACGGTGAACGGCCTTGGGATTTCTGGATACCTCGTTTCGTCGCGCTTACAGAATGCCCTCTCCAAAAAATACGAGCTTTGACTCTAGCTTGCATTAATCATTTCCTTACAAATAAAGCACCTGCAGTTATGTCGGATATTGATACCTTATTGACTCAATTGTTCCGTTTATCAGGGGACTCCAGCGAGGAAGTTCGCAAGTACGTTTGTAGAGCATTTATCCAGCTAACCGAGATTAGCGCCGAGCGAATGATACCTCATATGAAGGGATTAGTGGATTATATGATTGCTCAACAAAAGAATGAAAACGACGCTGAATTAGCGCTGGACGCAGCTGAGTTTTGGCTTTGTATAGGTGAAGATGAAAAAGTTAGACCTTATTTGGGACCATATCTCGACAGGATTATTCCGTTACTTTTGACTAGCATGGTATTCAGTCAAGAAGAAATAATCAGACTTGAATGTGAAAACGAACGTGACATTCAAGAGATTGATGACCGTGAATGTGACATTAAACCTGTCTTCAGCTCTCATAAGTCTTCCCGAGGTGTAGTTGGCTCGGGTAAAAGTAGCTTGGCCGATGATAAAGATAATGAACTTAGTGATGGTGAATTGGAAGAAAGTGATGATGACGATGATGATGTTGATCCTGAAGGTCACTGGAGCCTGAGAAAATGTTCGGCAGCAGCCCTGGATATTCTTGCGACGGGATTTCGCGAGGAAGTATTTCGGTATACGTTGCCTTACCTCACTGAAAACTTAAATCATAGTGAATGGCCTCACAGGGAAGCTGCAGTACTAGCGCTGGGTGCGATTGCTGAAGGATGCATGGAGAGTGTTCAACCACATTTGCACTTCTTGACGCAGTTCCTGCTATCGTTACTTTCAGATCCCGTAGCAATGGTTAGACAAATTAGCTGTTGGACCTTGGGTAGATATCTATCATGGTCAACTCAGCTCGATGCTAACGGAAAACGTGAATATTTTATTCCAACCATGGAGGGATTACTGCAACGAATGCTTGACAGCCGAAAGCGAGTACAAGAAGCAGCTGCGTCCGCTTTTGTTAGCTTGGTAGAGAAGGCGGGTAGACTACTCGAAGAATTCTGCGTGGGTATAGTAGCGCAATTTGTGCGTTGCTTTGAGGTGTACAAAGATCGAAACATATATATCCTATATGATTGTGTTCAGACGTTGACGGAACATGTTGGAAGAGGTTTCCGAATTCCTGAAATTGCACAGATGCTAATGCCAGCTTTGTTAAAACGGTGGAAACTAGTCGCAAATAACTCCCGAGAGCTTTTTCCATTCTTTGAATGCTTAACTTACGTCGTATCGGCTTTAGGGACGTCGTTTGTGCCTTATGCACCAGTGATCTGGGAAAGATGTATTGGAATTATACATCGAGTCACGGAGAATGCTTGGGGAGAGGGTGGTAGAGGAGGAGAACGAGAAACCGAAGAGGAATTAGAAGATGGTGAGTTCCTGGTGAACTGTCTGGATCTGATGAGTTCAATGATTCAAGCGTTAGACGCCAAGTCTCGAGGTGCTCTATTAATGGAATCTCGTCCGAATTTATTTGATTTACTACCATTTTGTCTTAAAGATGGTGCGTACGACGTACGACAATCGGGTTACGCATTAGTAGGAGACTCGGCAATTTACGCTTTCGGACATCTGAAACCCCATTTACGAGGCATTATGGAGATATTACTAAAGCAATTGGACGGGAACGAAGTTAAATCAACCATGGCTTGTATGGAGATTGCCGTAATAAACAATGCATGCTGGTCAGTCGGAGAGATTGTAATGCGAGCCCAGAATGGAATCGAAGAATACGTCGGGGAGCTTATGGAAAAGTTGGGTCGTATTCTTTTCGAAGCTGATTTACCAAAATCGCTCAAGGAGAATGCAGCAATTGCATTGGGTCGTATGGGATATTGGTATAGGGAAATGTTGGCACCCCATTTGGCAAGCTTAGCACCTACTTTCGTAAGAATTATTAGGCAGGTTACTTGGACTCATGAAAAGGGACATGCTTTGAAAGGCTTTGCGAAAATTGTTTTGAGAAACCCTCAAGCTATGGAACCAATCTTAGCGGAGTTTTTTAACATGATTGAAGAATTTCCCGACGACTTCATGGGTGGATGGGGGGCAGGGCTGAAAGAAGCTAACACAGAAGGTGTGGTGAACCAAAATGGAACTACGAATCCCGGGGATATTAGCCATTCGTTAAATGTAAGGCTGAGCAAGGATGGGCTAGCTGACATGAATAACGGGATCATGGGAGGAGGTGGTACTGGAAATCTTGAGAGTGACCATGGAATGGGTGATGTATGTGGTAGTGTTGAAGTAGATGGAAAGGGTGGGTATATTGGAATTAGTGGTGGTAATGATGTTGGTAATGGCATTGTCCAAGAAGGCGTAGTAGGAATTGATGGAAAAGTTGGAGTTAATGATGATAGCGTCCACAAGGTTTTGTACGAGGTGAGTGAAATGATTTCTATTATTTCCAATGGTTTAACTGCTTAATTTGGTTGGTTTGATCAATTTAGCACTCAGAAAGTTATCTCCCTGAAAGTTGTTTAATGCCGATCAATTATATCGTATACTTACTCATAATTGTTTAGATGATGCAAGAATTTCAGCGATTGATTACAAACTTTGACGGATATCTCAATAGTAATCTATCCAGTGAAAAAGTCGCCCACTTAAAGCGCATCTACAGAATACAATGAATC
Organism: Herpomyces periplanetae; assembly: GCA_009733715.1. Classification (NCBI taxonomy): domain Eukaryota; kingdom Fungi; phylum Ascomycota; class Laboulbeniomycetes; order Herpomycetales; family Herpomycetaceae; genus Herpomyces; species Herpomyces periplanetae. The sequence continues at coordinate 21,563 of WMKJ01000040.1, read as the reverse complement.
GTTTCCCTTTACTACACCACCCTATCTTTTTGTGCATGCTGGCTTAATTTTCACACCGTCTCGGCTTCTTGCCCCGTTCCTCTTTATTTCAAAGTTCCCATCCCTTCTCTCCCCTCAATTTCGTCTCATCTCTTCTCATTTCGGATGTCCCCGCTTTCCCGGATTAATCCTATATCCGGAAGATTGTTTCGTCTGGACTCTGAAACGTTAATTTCCTAATTCGGAAATTATACGTTACATATGAAACACGATTCTTTGGTTCCTCGTCTTGACTCGGGCTGAGTAAGTTGTTGATTACTTTTGAGCCAGCGTTGGCATCGGCGGAGGTAGATCAGCAGTAACAGTAGCGACATGGATTGTAATTGAGGAAACGGTTCGATCTCTTACCCGCTCATTTCTCTCGATTCGCAATCTTTCAGTGTCTGCTTGCTACCCTACTATTTAACATTTCACTTGTTTACCAATTGGGTAATTATTCTGCTGGTTATTCGCAATTCGTCAATTCTTTGCTAAATTATCCGGTGGCCAGTTCTTCAAACCCTTAAGAATGTGAACGATATAATATTTCGTTGTTAACTCATTTAATCCTAACTTGACGCTTCGTAAATTCGTTCATTATGATACTTTACCACTACGATTATTGTTGTTTATACGCCTTACCGTATCCTCGTTTCTCATTCGATATATCCCGGTATATCCTCTTGTCAAACTTGTTCAACTTTTTACGTTAATTCTTCACTTTTTGCATCGGTTTCTCTCCGGATACTAAGATTCCCGATCTTCATGGGCTTTCTCTCAAATTCCTTGCTACTTTGATGTTAACTTTACTTTCGGCTTTTTCCTTACCCGCTTACCGCCCTGCTTCGCCTTAAGCTTTCTCGTTTTTCCTTGTTATACGTCCTCTCGGATTCTTATTTCTCGTATACGTACTTGATTAACCCTTAAGTTACTTTCACGAGCATCACGAAGTTTACGAAGACCTCTCAATTGAACAATTACCGTTGTATACCACTCGTTCCGCTTTAATGACCTCGTGATTCTATCCTCTTTCGGTTTGTTCTTTTAAATTTCCGAACCAAGCTCCCAATTGTGTACCCGTTCCTGTCAATTTCGTCAACTTTTGTTTCGCTTCTCTCCATCATCCTTACCACGTTTCGTTCTCAAACTTCCAACTTCTAATTTGTCTTCTTTGTTAACACTTCTCTCTTCTCCCATCAAATTCAGCTCCACTTGACGAAACCAACGTATTTCAGCTGCCAACTTTCCTTGCGATTCTTCTACACTTTTCCTAGGCTCTACGTCTTTGTTTTTACCTTGCTTTTGAAACATCCCGTTTTTTATCGCACACGGAACGACCCATTTCTTCCAATTTTCTTACCTTACGCTGCAAAATTTTCGTATAAGTCATTTCGCGCTTTTTAGCAACACCGCTTTCGCATATTTCCCCTACGCTTTTATTCCATTGTTGATCCTACCATATTCTCTATGGATTCCAACTTTTATATACACTTTCCCTCACCATTTACCTGACTATTTCTCGTTTAATGCCATTAACGCCAACCCCGAGAACTTCCTTTCCCTGTTCAACCTTTTGAAGGCTAAACCTTTTGCTCGTATTCTGTTTAAGCTGATTACAACCTGCGATGCTATGTACAACTTCTCTGGGGTTGTATGTATCGCACACCGTTTTTTCACCATCATTAACTCTTATATAAACTTTGTTCGTTCCCAATCTCCGGCTCGTTTTTTCACTTCGCTTTCGTCTCGTTTAACTTTTGGATTTTCAATCTTTACTATACACGCCTCATTCACACCGGTACTTACTCCGAGTATATTTTTCCGGTTCATACACTCCTAAGCAATGGCTGGTCCAGGTGGTGGTCCGTCACGGCGAAGTCATACTAAATCTCGCAAAGGCTGTCGAACGTGTAAACGCCGGCACATTCGCTGTGATGAAACTTTTCCCCAATGGTGAGTAATTGAAATTGTTGACGTTTTTGCCTTATGACTGACGGTGGTCTCTTAGCCGTAATTGTACAAAACACCAAGTTCGTTGTGATTATATGAACTTTGCTACTATACCAAAGGCACCACATTTTGCTACTTCTGGAAGATCAAGCCTACCCATTGACACCGCCAACGTTCACTCTGTAAACGTTTCACCTGTCACCCTTGACAGTGTTAATGGTACAATGTATCACGGTTCGAGGGGTGGGCCTAACACAGCACCACACACACGTACTCATCCATCATATTTTCTCGGGAATATCACACAGTCCCCAGCTGTTACATTAAATACAGTAGCTGGTACTCCATATCTACACTCAAATTCTATGAATGTGAATCCAATTCCTTTGACTTCCTTGTCAAACTGCTCTACGCCGTCCAGACTTTCGTCATCGACGTGCTCGTTACCATCATCAGCTTCTGCACCAAGTCCTGTTTCGATGCCTATGTATTCAGGGTCTGATTCCCTGTGCCATTCATCTCGTGTGTTCCCCGGAAATAATGTACATGTTTCCACCCTGGCATCACCCGTTAAAGTCCCTCAGACACTCTCAAACACCGATTCACCGGCTTCCGTTTTTGGTCATTTACCCGGACAGACACCCTATTCATCACGCCCTTTAAATACCCCTCCTTATTTGGATTCATCTTTTCATGATCCCCATGATAATGCGGCTCTAGCTAATCTTCCTTTATGGACACCTCAAATTGAGAGTATCATTGACCAATGGCAACATAAAGGGCAGTTCCCGTTCACAGATTTACTGGAATTACCATGCACAGTAAATTGGTTCACATTTTCACGAACTGATTTACGATTACTGTATCATGTGTGCTCTATTGCTAGTGAACTTCGACACAGTCATACAGCCAATGTATCAGTGTGGATAAATATGCTGCCCAAAATATTAAGTTGTGCTATGGTCCATCCCTATGTTTTACACGCTTTGCTGGCCTTTTCAGCCTCTCATTTAGCTTGGATAGCTCAGTCCTCCGAAACGCATACCCTGGCGGTGCATTTTGCAGGTCAAGCTAAACGGGCTTGGACATCCTCGGTGGATTTAATTGTATTTTCAGCATCAGCAAATTCTCAAGATCCGTCGATGCAACCATCAAGTTCAGTGGTTGCATCTACGTTTATGAAGTCTACAGCAGATGCCATAGTAGCTGCAGCGTTATTATTACTTTGGCAGTCGAATGAAGTTAATGATTGGTCCTATTATGTACGAAATGTTCAGCGAGTTATATCGATTATGCCGGGGTACTGGCGGACTACGTCATCATTTAAAGCAGAAATAGCTTTGTTTGGGGTGGCTCAATTTTCTTCGATATCATTTGGACGGGAAAATGGAATGGATGAAATTCAGTATACGCTAGATGCATTGGATAGGTTCTTTGGTTACCTTACAGCTTCTACATCAGTACTTAGCAAACTCGAAGGCCGTAATATTGATGGTGGAGTTAGTGAAAGTATGAATAGAGGTTACGGCGAATCAGGATTACAGATTGGGGTTGATGCAAGCACCTCGTTTCCTGGTAGAGGAGATCGCGAATTCATGAATATTAATTCTGCCCGAAGCCTGCGTTGCAATCAGTCTTATGCTTATGAACACCGCTGGGTTGAACAATTAAGGAATTTTGTGGAGCAATTACGTGATCAATCGAACGTAGATTCGTCGAACAGTTTGGCAAAACGACAGTACCAAAGTGTGTATTGTTTGCTGAAATGGCTAATCTGGGTTCCGATATCCCTTCTGTTCTTGCGTAAAACGCATGTTAGCTCACACTTATCGCAATCAGGGCCCATTCACTCTCCTTCAACGTACTCTAATTTATCAGAAGCGGCGTATCCTTCACCGCAATCGACTCGAGCGGGACTAAAACATCCATTACCGGGATCAGGTTATCAATATTCGCAGGGCTTGTATGATCAAGCGTTCATGCAACTAGCTGTTCCAGCATACTTTTACGCTACCGCGATTGCGCTGTCACCCGTATTCCCATCGACCCATGGTGCAGGACAAGTTTGCGGACAAATGGCAGTTGAGCCATTAAAAGTTATCATACAAGCGTTTGATTCACTTACGCGCAGTGTAACTGGCGAACAATCGGGACCACTTAGCGGAAATGATGCTGCAACTACGTCGTGTGGGGTTGCGTGTCATAGTTCATTAATGAATTTTCCGCGTGAAATGTTAAATTTTATGATCTCTCGTAATAGCGTTCCGGAAGGTTACTTTGGGTCATATGGCAACCCATTATTCAATTCGGAGCTTCCCTTGCCGACACGAACTGATGTAAGTGGAGCAGGATCAACAGGGGAAACAGGAGAAGTGGAGGGACAGAATTATCTTTCATTTCTTACGATGAACTCAGTGGATGGAAATGATACAAACTTGCCGTTTGAACATTTTAGTGAACCGATGATTCCAACCGTGAATCGACAAAATTTGGAGGGTGGTAGCAAAGATCATAATCAATATTCTACGCGGGGCATGACCTCACAAGATAGCTTGAGGTTTCAGAATGAGCTTGGCCAATCGTGTCAAAGTTATACATACGGTGATGGATCGACAACACGTTCAACGACAGCGGTGTGCGAATCGAATAGTGCAATTCGGAATTCTTTTTTACTGGATGAAGGGAAAAGTACGAGATTCGCAGGTATGGATGGAGTTTCAGTACCGGTAGCATCGGGCGTGGTGATGAATGATGGTGTTGCTAGTCAGTTTAACGTTGATGAAGGATGTCGGAATTTGGGAGCAACGGTGCAAACCCTTCCATATACAGCGTATACAACACCGGACTCTCAGGTGCAGTCACAGGCACAGACCCAAGTTCATAGCGGTGAAGACGGGCTCAGCTTTCTCTTGAATAGTGGCGATAGTGGCAGGTGTATGGAGGGAGTTGGAGACAGGGGAAATGTTGAACTTGGGTTGGCCTTGGAATATGGTGTGGAACGACAGGGGCCAGTGGTAACGGCGGGGTCGGGGACATGTGGACATAAAGTAGGAAATGAAGCTGGTAACAGTAATTTTAACGTGAACGATGGCTTGAACATGGGACCACGATCAGGGGTTGCGACAATGTATGATTCTGTACGATCACGTCGAGGTTCATGGCAGCGAGGACCCGTTCATGCAGTGAACGCGAGTGTAAACCTAAGTGCGGCGTGCTCCTTGTCTCAATCTAATCAAGCAAATGTTTTACTTGATGCAGAGAGTACGCTAGCGATACCACGACGAGTTAGCCCGACTACAGGATTTGGTGGGCATGGTTTATTGATTGGCCATGGCAGTGGTGATGGTAGTGGACATACAACATCTTCACCGTCACCATTACTCTCTTCTTCATCGTGTTCTTCTTCAACATGCTCATCAGCGTCATCAGCATCGTCAATGTTGTCACCGTGGAGTATGCCTATGCCCGGCTCGACACCGGTTTCAACGACGTTTGCGCCGCAACAGCATGCTGGTACAGCGCTGTCTGCATCACCGTTGAAGCACGAGTTATCTGTGTAAAGTTTACGAGGCGTGTGGGGAAGGGGAATGTGAATGTACACTAGAACTAGCTTACGATAGTTTTGGAAGTTGAATGAGTTTCATTTGGGAAAAACCAACGAGGAAATGCATGCATGAAATCTTATATGACGTGAAGGGCAAAGAGGGGAAGGGTGTAAATGTAAGTGTAAGAATGAGGTGAGATTAAGGACATTCGCAAAGTGTAAAGAGGGGAAGGGAAGGATACCAGTATGGATGAAGACAATGAGCAAATTATACATGAACGGAGCAGAACTATTCACAAGGAAAAAAATAAGCGGCGGCAGCAGGATTCAACGGAGGTTGTCGTCCGAGGTACTGGGGGGGAATTTGACTGTGGATGGAACCGCGGACGTGGTGCATGTTTTGATTTCCTTCTGCAACATGGGAAAATACATCGGAATATAAGGGAGCATTGGGATTAACGGCAGGTTCACTGCCGCGGCGGCCGGTTGTTTTGGAATTACCATCAGTTTTGAGAAATGTACGACGAAAGTTGCGAAATATATCTACCAACTTGTTGGTAGATTTGGACTTTGCTGGGGGTGAAATGGGTAGATCGTATGCCGGATTTATATCGTAAGAATTTGAACTGACCATACTGGATGAACTTGAGCCTAAATCGGGCGTATTGGATAATAGAGATCTGGACCCTGAAGACTGGGGATATGTCGGCGAAGGGAGGGATAAATGATCGATATTCGGGTAGGAGTTGGCGTTTTCTATTATGCCAAACATTTCAGGTCTGTCAACTCTTTCGATTAATTGGAGGAGTTGTTGGCGGGTTAATATATTATCAACTTCAAGTTTGGCAAGCCGAGAAATTAGTATATTGGGATCGAAATTCCCGGTTTGTGAGGGGAATGAGGATGAACCATGACTATCTGATAGTAAATGATATGGTTTGGTAACATCTCTGTTGTGGGCGCCGGCATGAATTGGATAATAATTACCAGATTCATGTTGGGAGCCGTGGTCGTAGCTAGATGAAGCCAGACTTTGTGAAGAGGATGTGGTAAATTCGATTCTTGGTTTATTAATTTGAGATTTGCCGCCTCTTAATGAAGTTAGTGAATTAGGGAATTCTTCTATGGATGAATGGCTGGCTGAAGCACTTAATGGAGCCGAATTCCAATTTTTAGTCTCTAGTTAGGGTTAGTATAGGGAAGTTTTCAAGGGAATGAAGTCGATGTATAAAACGAAAGAGGTTAACATACTTTTCCGATTTACAGCGTTCCAGATATCATTGTAGGAAGCGCTTTTTTGGACACTCAGGGGTCTGCTTAAAGGATTAGGATCCAACTCATTCTCGCCAATTTGTCCATCCAAAGTTGATATAGCTTGGTGGAGGTTAGTTACAGCTTCTTGGGGATGTTGAGCCGGTTCATCAGTGTTGTAGTACTCAACCATGAGTAAAACTACATTACAAGTTTCACCGGCTCTTACGGGGGCTTTGGCGACTCTAATGACGACGTCGTCGTTTGCATTTGGGGTGTTAGTGGTAAGGCAAATCTTGAAAGGGTGATTTCGGTAAACCAAGTATTTTCTCCTTCTTGCGGCGTATTTTCGGTATTGTTGTGGAAGATCGGCTCCCAGGTGAATGCCAAATAAGCCTGGGCTTTGATCTCTGGCCATTGAACCGTATGGTCTATAAAGTAGTTGGCCATCTTTTGACACAAAAACTGTTTCAAGTCGATACGATTAGCCTGAGAATAAGTAGAATCTATTAAAATGGTGATAAAGGGAAGGGGAAACAAAGCTAGAATATACTTACCTTGATAAAATAAACTATTAGTTGCTTTATGAGTCCAAATTAATATTCCTGTACGCCGTCCCAGGCTGATCAGGACATCGGGAGGAAAAAACTAGGGCAAAATAAGGAAAACATATTGGGTTAGATATATATAATATGGAAGATCAAGCAAACAATGGTATGGAAAGTATATTTACCTCGGCTCTGGAAAAAACGACGTTGGTTCTACCCAGAACAGGTTTTAAATTGTTGTATAGCTTAAAGGCTTCCGAAAAATCCCTCTTCTCTGACGGAAGAATTTGGGCTTGCAGGTAAAATTGGGGCGAAAATTGTAAAGCATTTATAGGAACAACGCCGTATACACCGACCAAAACTGAGACAATACAGGCAAAAGCAACAAGCCTAGAGGCGGTAACTGCTGGTGTTAATAGTTTCATGACAATAATTAGCCTGAAATTAGCTGGGGAAGTGTAGAGCCAAATAGAGAATGACTGGAGAAATGTGATTTGCAATGCATAGACGAAAATGGGTATGAGTTTGCCAAATATATATCAGAAAAACCATAGTTTATCGGTTCATTAAATTGAAAATGTCCTTGAGTAGTAAAGGTTTTATCATTGGAAAGATTTAGTTGCCCTAATCATTCTTGAATCCTTGACCAAGATGGTCTTGAATAGGCGTGATAAACTAAGTTCATTAAATCAGACCTCCATAATTCAAGTGGAATGGACTGACATCATGCATTTATCCATGTATGAACTCTAATGTAGACTCAATATAAAACCAGATTTGCTTTGACGCAGAAACACTCGCAAAGTTAGTTCTTGAAAGTCCCGGAAAATCGTCATCTCTCTCCAGGGAAATTTCAATCCAACATCTTCATTTATTATGGCATAACGGCATATTCAGCACCGTACATTACTGTCGCAATATTCATTCCAAGTTCTATTCAATCTAGGCCAATCAACAAAGTACAATTGACATGTGTTAATCCCATGCCGTAGCATAACTCATCCAGCATACGTATTCCGTTAACCATGAGGGCAGCGAATTAGCAACCATTGCATAAATGAATGATTCTGTCAACTAAAATTCATATTCCTTTCCAACATCATGATCAGCGTTGACATAATGCATACATGTAAGCTAGAGCATTTAACCTTTAATTAATGCTCAAATTCAACTTCACGTAGCATACAGAGCTTCGCCCAAGCTTTCCCTTTAGCTGTCTCCGTGCATAAAATTTTCAAAACGTGTCCCCCACCATACCATGTGCATTCGTCAGACTCAAGCGTAAAACGACTTTTATTAAAATCATCCGAGATATTATGATGTTGCCAGAAATTTAACGTAAACCGAATTATCCAGAGTTACCGTGCCATGAGATTTAAGACGCTTCTTTCCCGCCGTCTGCTTCGCCAGTAATTTTCTTCGTCTTGATATATCACTAGCGTGCAATTTCGCTAAAACATCCTTGCGAAAGGCTTTGATACTTTCTCGCGCAATGATTCGATTATCCTGTGCAGCCTGAATTACTACTTCAAACATTTGTCGAGGTACGTGCTCTTTGAACTTTTGTACCCACTGGCGGCCTAACCGTTGTGCTATAGATTGATGAACAACCATACTCAATGCATCAATCGGGATTTTATTCACCAGTAGGCGTAATTTACATAGTTTGGCCTTTCTCCAACCTGCATCTTCATAATCCATCGTAGCGTATCCTTCACTTAATGACTTAACTTTTCCAAAGAAATCATCAACTAATTGTGATAATGGTAACTCATATGTAATCTTCACTCTTTCCAGCAATGTTGCAAATTCCACTGATTGTTGACGCCCCCTTTGCGATTCACATAATTCAATCATTTTACCCAAGTAAGAAATTGGCATTGTAAGGGAAACGTTAACAATAGCTTCGTAAGCTTCTCGTCCTCCTTTTGATCCATGTCCAGTACCATTATCAGGAAAATCTCTAGCACAACTGTGTATAGTTTCCACGCCATTTCCATCAACAAGTTTAAAAGGTACTGAAGGTGGCGTAATTATTAAATTAGCTCCATGTTCATTCTGTAGTCTATCGCGAAATACAGAGCAATGTAATGATCCAAGAAATCCTAGTCGCCATCCTGCTCCTAGTGCTGCTGATGCGTCTTTTTCACAATGTACACTTCGATCGTTCAAGCAAAGTCGATTAATACTTTCATAAACACGATGATAATCGTTTTGATTGACAGGAAATGCAGAAACGTATACCATAGACTGGGGCTCTTCGAAACCTGGTAACGGTTCAACAGAATTTTCAAGGCCATCTACCGTGAATGTATCTCCAATTTTAGCTTCATGCATGTTTTTCATGCCTGGATTAAAGTAAACGTAGCCAACTTGTCCTGCACGCAATTCCCTCAGCCGAGTCGCTTCTGGATTCATAATTCCAATTTCACCAACCGTATAAGTACGTCCCGTGGCGAACGAACGAACGCAAACTCCTGCTTTAACAATTCCATCAAATACACGTACTAATATGATAACACCACGGTAAACATCATACCATGAATCAACTAGTAAAAAGCGCAAAGTGTGGGCAGAATCTCCCAACGGTGCAGGAATTTGTTCAACTATTGTAGGAAGTAGTTGATTAACTCCTTGCCCAGTTTTGGCCGAGCAAAGAAGAGCTTGTGAGCCTTCAATTTCGAAGTTTTGTTGAAGCTGTTCCAATGTTAACTTAACGTTAGCCGTAGCAAGGTCAATTTTATTTATAACTGGTATCATAGTTAACCCTTGTGCAAAGGCAAGATAAAAGTTAGCCACAGTTTGCGCTTGTACGCCTTGACTAGCGTCAATAAGCAGTATAGCTCCGTTACAACTGGCATAACTGCGACTAACTTCGGCACGAAAGTCAACGTGACCAGGTGTATCGACTAAATGAAATAAGTAATCCAGGCCATTCGTATGTCGATATATCATGGAGCATGTTTGCGCCTTAACTGTTATTCCGCGCTGACGTTCCACGTCTAATTTATCCAAATATTGCTCACGTTCCGCTCCACGTTTAACAGTATGGGTTAACTCTAATAATCGGTCACAAAGTGTACTTTTACCATGGTCAATATGAGCCACAATACAAAAATTCCGATATCGTGAAATCGGTATAGCGTTAATACGCTTTTCTAAGCTTGTATCATTGTCAGATTTTGGACCGTTAAGCCCGAATTCGGTGTATCTCCTACTCTCTTCGCTATACATGCGTTTTTTACATTTAAATTGACATGTGAGAATTAAAAGAGACGTCCTGATTCTAAAACAGTGCTCATGCACACTAAAAACACGTTGCATAAAATTCCAATTCATGTGCACGCACACACACACACACACACTTGCGTATCCCCTCCCTTTTTGCGTGAACAAGAATCAAAAAAGCTACTTAAATTTTGAACGACGGGAAAATAATTTCAAGGTTTGTTAACCATTCTAAAAAAGAAAATTAGCTGGTCGACGCGAACTACGTTCCGAATTTGCGAATGTTTTACATGCGGAACCGGATCAAATATCTTCCATAGCCTTCCCGAAGGACGCCGTTGGGGTGCGAGTTGTGTTGAAATATCACGATAGTGAAAAACAACTTGGAGAAAATACGATTTGGAGAAGTTAAATACTTACGTCTTCTCATTCACCATTTATACACTTGTATTTAACGCCGCAGCTTTTTACCTCCTTTAGCAAGGGTAATATGCCAAGGGTCGATTACTGTGCCCATCTACAAATTATTGGAAGTTGATTGTCCTGTTAAATTATCAAGATAAACCGGATTAAATATGGCGAATAAAGGCACCGGATCGCGGGCCAAGATCAAATCAAAAACCCACAAATTGACAATTAAAGGTGATCGCGCGTGCACACGTATACAATATACGTTAATGGTGCTATTCTTAGGAGTGTATAACTAACGAGCTAGTCCCTTGCATATATATACTGGCTCACGATGGTGTGAATATACGAACGAACGAACGATCGACCGACTGATTAATCCCTAACAGGCTCATGTAGAATTGTTGCTGAATTTGTACGCTTGTTAATACGAAATACATACATTGAACCAATGTCGTTTCATTGTGCCGATTTTGTTAACTTGGGGGAGTTACTGAAAGGTTGTTTTTGACAAATTTAGTTCGAATATTCGATTAACTCAATTCTATACCAACGAGGTGTCTATCCAGCCGAAGACTTTGTTGCGTAAGTGGATTTACGTGCACAATTGAATGCACGGGCAAGAGTATGAGTGTACATCTCAACGTTAACAAAATGCAAATCACAACGTACAATACAGGGTTAAAAAGTATGGACTAAACATGTTTGTCGCGCAAGACGACCAAGTTAAGGCGTATATACGCAAAATTATGACGCAGTTACACAAATGGATGCTTGAGGATAAAATTTCTAAGCTAGCTATTGTGATAACGGATAAGGAAACCAACGAGCACGTTGAAAAATGGGAGTTTGACGTCGACATATTAACTGACGGTCCAACTCCCGTCACTAAAGAAGTTGTAAAGGAGGCATCCCATGATCAAGAAAATTCTCAGTCAACGTCAATTACCAAAGAGGGACAGTCCGGAGTAGACGAAGCTAAAATCCAGGCTGAAATATCCCATCTCTTTCGGCAGATAACCTCAACAGTAACTTTTTTACCTGTATTAACGAATGCATGTACATTCAATGTTTTGGTTTACGCCGACGCCAATAGTGAAGTACCCGTTGAATGGGGTGATAGTGATGCAAAGGATATTAAGAACGCCGAAAAGGTCCAACTCCGTAGTTTTGCGACTTCATCACACCGAGTGGGGGCTGTCGTGAGTTACCAGTAAGTTACCTTTAAGTTATGCCGTACGAACAACCCAAGGCACACCGAGGAAGGGGTGGACGAAATTGAAAAATACAGGCTGACCAAGTATTAACAATGGCATTAACTTCCCGTCTTAACATTGTACGGGAGTTATCGTGAAAATGAGCAGAGTTACCGAATAAATTTTTCAAAAGAGTTGCACGTAAACCTGCACCTGAATGCGTGTATGTGGAAGTGTAATTAAAAGTAGGAATTTAAAGAAAATAATTTTGCCCAATTGGAATAAGCTTGACTATACACCACAGAGGATTCGACGAATTAGAAACCAAAATGCGCCCAGGAACCGAATTAAGCTGAGCCCCGCAACGCTCCATAATACAACGGCCATGTAAATCTGAGTTTTATTTGTAGCAGCAGCATCTCTTTGGTCCGGTGCAACGGTCATTTGAAGTCCACCGGTTTGCAGTACAACAGCACAAAGAGCTAAATTGGTAAACATCCAAACCAATACGACACCAGAGCGAAACCCCTTATAAAAATCTTCTTGACGTTCCATTTCAGCGCCTTTATTGCGCGGAGGCACATATTTTTTGGAAAAGAGAGATAATTCGGCTTCATATTGTGTATTTAAATCGGCATCATCCGCTGGAATAGCTACATCGACTTTTCCATCCGCTTTGGTGGTAGCAGAAGGAAGTTTTTCCGGTTTATCATCACCTTTGGTACCCCAAGTAACATCGTGAGTATTACAAAAAGCGTAAACGTTTAAAACGTTTATGTAGGTTGGTGTCATTAATAAATATTGGAAGAACTATTTCGACAATCTTGTTAGCTTATCAATCATTGAATAGACTAATTTAACAATGAACCAGACTTACCGAGGTGAACATGTGCCAGGGATCAAAAAATAAAACCGATGCGACCAAATACAAAACGTAGGTTGAGAGCATACTGACAATTAGGGTGAAGAAGAGGGAATTTTTGAAGAGCTGGGATATATCGAACTTATGATCTTTTAAGTCTTCTTGGATGGCTCGAACCGTTATGAATACCGACGCAAACATAAGATATGCCATAATAGCTCCCCAAAAGAAAACGCATCCATAAAAGAACTTCCGACTTCCAGCAGGTCTATTCCCAAGGGATAGGACAAAACATGTAATTAATGTACCCAAATACGCCCATTCAAAAACAATCGACAAAACTTTTCCCGCCGTTCCCAATAACCCCGGTTCACCAAGGGAATGTGTTAAGATCCGAAACACCAAGAAAAAGTTTCCCAAGGCAAACCAAGCGAAGATCATGGAAATAGTCTGGTATATAAATTCCACTAAGAGCATAATTTTGCGACAGAAACTGTGACTACTGCGAAAGATTTGTAGACTATGTGCTAGAGCGTACACAGCAGCAAAAAACGAACCATTTAGCCATCTTCGTCTTTGGGATATGAACTCGGGCATTTCCGTTGGAACATCGGTTTCCCCAGTTGATGATTTAACATACTGAAGTATCCAACTACAATTTCTCTTGGTTACCAATTCGAAGCATAATATTCGGTCCTCAGCCAAATACATATTCGCAATAAATACTCCTGCATTTGCTCCATGCATTCTCTCTCCCAGAAAATACTTTTCAAGTGGACCCTGGCCGCGTTTGTCATTTTGAAGTGCGACATACCGATACGCCGAAAATGCCCCAGGTAGCACCGATATATACCCAAATGCGGATTCAAACGGTTTATCAAGTATATTGCTCATCTTGTACTCAAAGTTCTGTGTTGCGACTAACGGATTTATTAAATTCTTGCCCCGATCAATCAGTACCTTGATTTCTCCACATGCTCCAGCGCACATAGGATCAAGATCAAACGTCTTCCATAAATGATAAATGGAATCTCGTCCTGGCTTTGTCCCTGCATCAATAAGAACGCAAATATTCGGATTTAAAACTTGTCCAAAGGCTTGAAAAAACCATCTGTGTGAATTAATCTTCTTTTGGTTCTTTTCTTTTAAACAAAATATCACTTGAACTGGTGTACTTCCTCGCTTTACGTTAACTATCCCTCGCTTTATCTCTAGTGTCATTTGTGTCGTATATTCATAAATATGTGCTGTAACATCTTTGCCATTGACCCTTTGCTTCGCAATTCCATCCTGGTAAACGCCCATTGCTGCTAATACTGCGCGTGTTCGAGGATTTATTTTGGCTCGCCCATCACTCACTACACACAGAACTACCTTTTTCCAAGCATCCTTGCCCCATGTCTTACTGTTGTTGCGTGAGTTTAAATGTTCAATATTCTTAATTACCCCAATCATAGTTCGTGCGAATAACTCCTCTTCCTCATTGTACATGGTGATTACTATAAACAATTCGGTGTGCCGTGGTTTTGCAAATAACCTCTGGCGTAGTGTGAATCTTTCCGCGTAAAACTCCGATGGATCGCATGTAGCTGCTGAATATCGCATATGAGTAAACTCATCCCGCTCCGGCGGCTGGACATGTGGAACTTGATTCAATAATCGTGGGGGAACGGGACAATCCAATACTAAATTCCCATGGTACAATTGAACTTCCTTCACCGTTTTCCATCGTCTCATTCGAGCCCCTATTCCATGATCTTCTCCACCCGGTCCCGAAACATCCGAAAATTCCGGTCTTCCATGTCCATTGACACCGTGTGAATCAAACGACGCTCCATGGTATAGTATAGGGCGATTATCATGAAATTCCCCACTACCATCTTGGCCTAGGGAATAGTTGCTCAATTCATGCCGAGGGTACTTAACATGAGGATACATATCATGATGCATTTCAGGTTCTAACGCGTAGTCCCCACTCTTATAATGACCATCGTATGACCCATTCTGTCCAGATTCCATGTGTCCATTGCCGACATGGTAACTTGGTTGTTCACCTAATCGATCAAATGTCGGAGGAATTCCTGCTGTGGCACCTGGTCCCATGGGCATTTCAAGCGGTCTCGACCCAAATCTAGGATCATTATAATAGTTCATCATGTCTTGCCTCCCTCCCCTTCCTCCATCCGGCATAGGGACATTTGACATACTTCTAGACACTGGAACTAGGTTAATATGTCCGTCTGGATGCCGTGAGTTCAAGGGGTGTTGATCTTCACTTTCGTCAATGCTGCTTTTTGTTCCTGTGGAAATGATTAAATACTCCGAGTAGATGAGTTAGCTTCAGTGATACTCTGAAATAACTATGCGTCCAAAAATGAGCAACACGAGTCTACGTGAAAAAATGATTGCCTGCCCCCAAAGCACAGCACAGCGCGTGACTGTATAAAAAAAGGCTTTATATCAGCGGGTTCATGAGAAAATCACCACTGTATAAAGTTAAGAAGCACTTTCCAAGTCCACTCTGATGAGATAACGTGTTTTCCTTGGTAGTTCTGGAAGGATGAGCGAAATACAAGGTAGTTAACTAGCATAGAAACTTTCTACACCTTGGCGCATTGCATGATCGCGAGAAAAGTAGGTGTTTCAGATGCTAAGTTAAGACAAGCCAACTAATCAATTATATTGCGCTTGTACCGATGGACTTCATTAAGATAACCGCTTCCGGGTATAAGCGTATGCGTAAAACTTGCCCGATAGGATGTGCAATCGGGTTTATGGCGCAATGCACATTTGGGAGACAATCCTGGCACATGCATACGAGCGGATGCACGTATAGATGGGAAAGGGGATAAAAAGGAGTAAATATAACTTACCGAGATGATTGTACGCCATTCCGACAAAGCCGATACGCCAGTTTGAACTTGAAACTAGTGAATGTTATGAAGTAGCGCTTAAGTTAACGAGTGTAAATACCGTGTTAACTTAAAGTTAGTTAAATATGCTGATGGGAGTAATCCTAGAGGGATAATGACATGAAGTGAATTAGCCTAAATTGTTGATAATGGTTAACGAAAGGTAAATTTAAAATCTTGCCTCGACGCCGTACCATGACTACCCGCGCGGGCTAATCAATTCACCAGTGTTGAATCAAATACGTTGTGAAACGTCTAAGCTTATTGAACCGGTAGGCTTAAGCCCCTTTCTCGCGAGAGTACGTATGCACGTACGCACCCACGCAAGCACACGGCAAAATGCGTTTAGGCAGAGTATGATAAAACAAAGTAAGATAGTGTAAAGACAAGGAGGATTCCGCTTGGACGAGCAGTTAAATTCACGTTATTCAAGTTGGATTGTGAGGGGAATGGGCGCCTATTTTATTTTTGTTCCCATAAAACCTAATGCAACATTGAAAATGCGTAATTAGCATAAAAGATATTCACAATTAAAATCATGCACGGGCACAAAACTATAGTGCAGGTTAAGCTAAGCCTTAACTTTGCACTAAGCCACATGATAACTTAACAATTTTCCTAACAAACTTACTGCAGACTAATTGGTATAAAGACTACGCGAAAGATTTTGGTAATGAGAAGAGAGGTGATACAAGACGTAAAATCCCAGAGTAAAGTGGATTAGTCTAAGTTAAAATTGAGGAGAAAAATGTCAATTTTGCAAGTAAGATTCAAATGACGAACAAGATGTTCGACACAAATCGTATGAAAAAAAAATGTGTAAAATGAACTAAAAAGTGGTAACAATCCAAAAAGTTCACGCGAAGTAAAAAATCCTTCTCCAAGGATTATTACAATCGCCGATTCCGATAACGTGACAAATAAAGTGACTGTCCCGTTATGGCAACGGCGGTGGAAACGGCACTACATTCTTGCGCTGTTACCTGCAAAAGCGCAACAAGGCACGTGCACAGATAGCCTTGGTGTGACGTGACATACGTCATAGCATAGCAACAGTGAAGCGGAAGATTCCGCGGTGGAGTCTATTTTTAGTAACAGTATAAATAGTCGTGTATTGGAGGCTGTGAACGGGTGATGGATAGTTTGATCCTTCAAGTATTGAGCTATGACTAGTTTGAAGAATTTCTTTTAAAGTTGGAATGGCTATGTGATTTACACGATTTTTTGGGCCAGGGCAAACTTGGTCTCTATTTTAATATACGTTCAAGACAACCTTGACTAAACTATGTAAATAATAGTGGTGCATTGACTTATGCTTTTATAAGGTCCCAAATACATTTTAAACGGTTAATTCGGGCAATCGAGATTATTTCTCGTTTATAGTGTAAACGATTGCATTAATTATGGATTCATTATGGTGTGTAGACGGTTGTTTCATGTATCTTATGGCAGAAAAACATAACCTGGACCGATGAGTATAATAAATCTTAACACTCTATTCAATCGGGTTCTCGCAGGATAGTTTCAACTTTTATTTGTCAGTTCGGATATGCAGTATTCCGTGCTATACTAGCTGATAAGTTGTCTAATCTAGCGTATACATGCATTAATTGTTCATTTTAACTTTGAAGAGGTCACTGGTCCGTATTAGACTTCAACGTTAAATAGCTATCGCCACACTCGCCCATGGCATCCTTTGGTTAATTTACTGCTAACAACGTCTTCTTCACCCTGCCTCATACTTTCATCTTAACCATCAGCCCAATAATACGCATATTTTTACGGTACGACACATTAATCGTACCAAGGTAATTGTCAATCCGACCTTTACTCAACATAGATCTTTAAAAGTTTAGTTATGAATTAATAGGTCTCAAGAGCTAAACACACAGATGTTACGTCTAAACAAGATTTTCATGGGCTCAGAACACACGATGTTTCCAACTATGTCTGAGCTTGACCAAATTAACAAGTTGTGTTAAACGCTAATCTTTCAGGGAAGGAAAATCTCTAATATAATGGCTCGGACAATTATAAGCACCGGGTTTCTACGCAGTAATTAAGTTGGTTAACCAGTGTATACAAAGTAAATACCGTG
This sequence comes from Herpomyces periplanetae, assembly GCA_009733715.1. Lineage (NCBI taxonomy): Eukaryota > Fungi > Ascomycota > Laboulbeniomycetes > Herpomycetales > Herpomycetaceae > Herpomyces > Herpomyces periplanetae. Next base: position 3,548 of record WMKJ01000040.1, on the reverse strand, counting down.
CATGCCTCGCTGTACTCACCCTCTCAAGGTAATTCTGATGATAATCTTCAGCGTCCCACCAATCGTTTTCTCGTAGACGGTTAATTTGTGTTACTACATCATTTTGTTTCCACCAATGAATCTGCACTTGTTTCATAATCCTTCGAGCAATTTCGTCCTGGTCACTGTTATGCGTAAATATAGCACTTCTATACTGTACACCACAATCGGGACCTTGCCGATCCAGAGTAGTCGGATCATGAATTCGGAAGAAAAATTCTAAAAGCGTCTTGTACGCTACAATATCCGCATCATACTCAATTTGGATCCCTTCAGCAAATCCTTGTAAGCCTAAACAAACCGTTGTATACGTTGGGGGTTTATTTTGGTCGTAAATCTCATTACTTGTCGTTTGCTCGTCATGAACTTCCTCCTCTTTATTCATCCTTCTACCAACATAGCCTACGCGAACAGAAATCAACCCTTTTCCATTTCCAAATTTTTTTCGAAATAAGTGCTCAACACCCCAAAAGCATCCCGCTGCAAACGTAGCTAATTCCACTCTCATAGCTAAACTCTTTAGTGAGATTAATCATTAGACCTGTCGTCTTTTTACCAACAAATCTAATTTCACGTCTCTTACATTTTCCTTTATATCAACAAGCTAACCTCCTAAAATTATCCAGTGAAATGTCCTTAACTTGGAAATCTTGCAAAGGTCAAATTTGTTTTTCAAACCCGTTTAGCACTGCTGGTCATCTAAAGATCACAATGAAATTAGCCTTAACCTTTACTCACCTTTCTTAATATAGTGTACAAGTGGGTATAAAACGTTATCCCTTCTGCTATTGTAATTAACTTGATTAGTTTCACTTTAAGGGTAAAATATTCGAGAATATACGATTTAGTGTAAGTAGCGTGGTACATTAAAAACAGCCATAAGTGTGGTCAAATCCGAGATTCTTCTAAGTAGGAGTAGGTTAACGGTATTCCTGCTACGTGGAAATATGTAGTACAAGCAAACAACACGTGGTGCAGACCGAACAATTCAGTTAGGCAATCCACTAATTTCATCTTCACATGTATGATCAAAAGTAGACCCTAGCAACTCATGATGTCATAGCATGGCCAGAATGATTATTTAGGATGAAGGATAAAGTGAAGGTTAACTTTTAATTGTAGTTCGGTTATGTTGCATGTGAGCTTTAACAAGATGCCCTGCCGCGAGAGCTGAACATAAACTAAGTTCACCCGCAAGTACAGCTGATGCAACTATTCTTGCTAATCTACGAGCATTCTCACCGGGTTGCGTTGGATGAGCCCCCCGAACACCAAGCAAATCCAATACAGCACCCTGTGGCTCCAGTATTGTTCCACCACCTATCGTACCAACTTCAATTGAAGGCATTGACACAGATATGTGTACATCACCACCCACACTGGGTACATATATTAGCAATTGAAGAATATCATCAAAATAGCATAATTAATACTCACTTCTTCATGATTGTCATGCAGTTACTGCTCTCAACGTTTTGAGCTGGATCTTGTCCCGTAGCAAGGAATATAGCCGTTACTATGTTTGCAGCATGAGCATTGAAACCACCAATACTACCTGCCATAGCACTGCCAATCAAGTTTTTTGATGTGTTCAACTCAACCAAACTTTCTACGCTACATTTCAGTACACTTTGAACAATTGACCCGGGAATAATGGCTTCGGCAATAACACTCTTTCCCCGACCATCTAACCAATTAATGGCTGCGGGTTTCTTGTCTGTACAATAGTTTCCGCTCACACTAATAATTTGCATGTCATAGAATCCCGATTCTGTAGCCATAACATGTAGTGCATGTTCAACCCCTTTACTGATCATATTCATTCCCATAGCATCACCCGTGGAAGTTTTAAATCGAATGAATAAATACGTACCAGCAATGGCCGTTTTAAGTGATTGTAAACGAGCGAATCGACTGGTAGAATTAAATGCTTCACGCATAGTTCTTTCACCTTCAACACTGTCTAACCAGAGTTTAGCTTCACCCGCTCTAATAATTGAATCAAATGCAACACAGGGCCCTCGTGTCATACCATCCCCCGTTAAAATCGTATTAACACCACCCCCTGCGTTGATAGCTTTACATCCTCGAGATGTACTTGCAACTAAAACCCCTTCCGTTGTCGCTAGCGGTAAAAAATAGTTAACCCCGTCAATGAGAAGTGGTCCAGAAATCCCCACGGGAATAGGAACGTAACCGACTACATTTTCGCAGCATGCTCCGTATACTCGGTCGTAATCAAAGTTTTCAAATGGCAATAAACTATCTTTAAGAAATGGTAATGATGCCGTACCCTGAGTACTCGGATCATGAGATATAATTGCACGCCGAATTTTAACTGCACGTGTTTTATCCCCGACTGTCTTCTCTAATGCGTACCCTGAAATTTTCCCTGATAATGATAATTGAATTATTTCTTCATCACATAATTCACTGGCCCGTTTATCCTTGAGCATTTGTTCGCACTCTCCCACACTTCGTGTCATCATGATATTTTCCCAACTTTCATTTATTCTCCCTCGGGTTTCATTACCAGATAAATTACTGCCATGTATATTACTGCCTTTGACAGAATTTTCATCACTTGTTGCTAACTTGTCTGATACCCGAGAATCGGGTGAATCATGACAGTATTTGTCAGTATTTCCATTCACTCCGGTACTCGAAACAATTTCGCTTCTATCGGTGGAAGTATGGGAATTGCATCGTAATGGTGAATCTTTAATGCTCCATCTAGCTGCATTAAACAAATATCCGTTAAATGCTAAACTCAAGGCTAGTACTACGATTATCCACTTGCTCATAATTGGATCTTCCAGGCTTTTTAAAACGCTACCCATCATCTGAGAGCCAAATAAGGGATAATTTGATGCAGTTAACTCGTTATGCACATCGGAGATTCTATTACCCATGAATTGATCGTGGCCATTGGATATTACATTATCATTTCGAAAAATTCCGTGAGCTTTATTAGAAAGTCTTGACGAATAATCCAGTTTGTAAGTTATGGGAGGATATACAGTTGCCACGATTCCAGAGGAAGAATTGTGCAACTTAAAATCTCGTAGTAAATAATCCAAACCTTTATCGGCTATATCAAAAGCATCGAAATACGAGGATTGTGAGAACGCTCGAATTGGTTGGAATGTGGAAAATCCAAGGCTAAAGTATCCACTATTTCCACCATCTGTTTGACTACTTCCTCCGCTTAGGACGGGAATTGTAACGAAGTTTAATATATTCACTAGGACAAAACCGCCGACCATTAGTCCCTTAAACTTGGGTATACTGGAATCACGAACTCGTTTGCCGTGTACAGTAAAGTATCGAGGTCGAGCGTCAATTCCACCCAAAGCTTCACTAAGGTTTGTTTTGGGCCAACTTTCACTAGCTGCTACACGCTCAGCAACGTTACGACTGATTCCATCATCTTCCAAAGCCTTTCTAAGTTGCACATGACGTTTAATACGGTTAATTTCCAATTTAATTGAAAGAGATCGGAAGAGCGT
>WMKJ01000049.1:0-96553 GCA_009733715.1 Herpomyces periplanetae | reverse complement strand
AAGTTACCGAGGCTGGGGTACGTTGAAACATAGAAGTAGCCCTAGCGTACATGGAGGCTTGGTTGCGTGGAATTGGGTGTGTTCCTTTGTCAAATTTAATGGAAGATGCAGCAACGGCAGAAGTATCACGAAGTCAATTATGGCAATGGTGTCATCATAACGCTGCCTTGGCCGTTCGTGATGTAAATGAGAATCGTGTTGTCAGTGGCGATTCATTGCGTAACCGCATTAAAAGTCAGAAATCATCTCCAAAGGTTACCAAGGAGTATATTAAACAAAATTTGGACGACGCTGTAGCGAAGCATTTGAACGAATCCCGCGGTGCAGGTGCATGGAAATTAGCCGGAGAGTATTTAAAGAACCAAATAACCGGGGAGGATTACGCGGAATTTTTGACCAGTTTGCTATACGACCGTATAACAACCTGTACTAATCAATTGCCTGCGAGTAAATTATAATTGAAAAATAATGATGATGAAAGCAATATGTTAAGCCTAACGAATTTATGGTTTAAGCGTTAAACTGCTTGGGGCAGTGTTTTGATGACTTTTTGGGAATTGACTAACCGACTTAATATAACAATTTTAATTTTTGTACGCAATACAAGTGTGTAAGTAGGTGGCAAATAGATCTATATAATAAACAAAGTAGAGAGCATGCGAAACATTATAATAGAGATCCGTCTTGTAAAGTAAAAAAAAAGTTAAGCGTGAGGATGTCGTGAAGATTTTGGAATGTGGGAAGAAGCCGAACGAGACGAGGCACGTGACGACTTGGGGATTTGGGAGGTCGAATTTGTGGCGATGCGACGGACGGTGGTGGTGGTGGCGGTGGCGTGGGCGGTTCGACGGGGAGAAGGCATGCGAGTAGCTGAAGAAGTCGTAGTGGTACGGCGAGAAGTAGTAGGAAGGGATTTGTTAGTAGAACGGGATGGGGGATGATTTTGGGAGCGAGCTGAGGAAGAAGTTTGACGATTAATCAAGCGGGATTGTTGGGAACGAGAATTTGATGAATGATTAGACGATTGGGGATGAGACTGTAGATGGGAAGGGGATGGTGACGATAATGAAGGATGGTGGCCTGAATGAGATGACTCAAGGGTCGACTTATCATAATTTAATGTAACAGATGAAGTTTGAGGCGGCGGCGGGGCAGGGGGAGGGGGGGAAGAATCGGCAAAGGGAGTTCTGGGAAAATCTACGCAAAAAGCATTCAACGTCAAAGCATAGAGAAAAGCAGAGAAATTTTCGGTAAAACGTTGTAAAGAAGCGGTTAATAAACGAATGTGTTGCATATTAAGATCCAAATCGTGAAACGCATCGGCAAATTCTTCAAATTGGGGAAGTAAAGCATTGAGGGGAGAATCCTCAGGAAGTTCGGAACTTGTCGAAGCTGATGCATGAGAATTAAAAGCTCGTAAAGGAGTAGTAGGCCGAGAAGGGGGAGCAGAACGAGGAACAGAAGACATTATATCCTTTAACCAAACTCCTCTAATATCTCAAGTGTATAGGAAAATCCGAGCACACGTGATCAGTAATAAAAACTTAGGACCGGGAAGCCCAAGCGCGAGCAGAGAAGAGGAGTAGAGACCAAGAAAGGATTAAAGCAGTGATTCCGATATTTAAAGATATTAAAAGCATAGAAGGAATTTGGTAAAATTGGAAAAAATTGACTAGAGAGTGAGTACTCTGCATAAATAAAAGACCTCCTGCAGTAAGGGTAAATGAAGTAACAAGTTCACTAGGGGGAAAACATGGTACAGATGAATTGACTGGACGCAAGAAAAAAATAATGTAGGTAATGATACGAGATAAGGCGGCCAAAAGAAACAATTTTCCCCAGTAAGCGTGAAGTTCAGTAGAGAGAAGGGAAGATTGATGATGGGAACTCATGGTCTGGCCCAAGGCAAAAAGAATTATGGCCGGAACGGGATTCAGAGTGGCGGTGGAGGCACGGGATTCGGAAGGGGAGTGGCGCAGGGCGGGAGTGATCAAGTGACGTAGAGTAGGTAGTTCGATGAGTAAGCCGAGGAGGCCGCCACCAAGGAACATGAGCGTGATAACGAGATGTTCGAGATCTTGATGGGACCATGAACGGCCCCAGGAGCCTAGATGCTCGAGAAAAACGTTTGTCGCACCGTAGAAAAAAATGAGAAAGCTTTCTACGAATTCAGCGGTGACATTGGATGGTTTGATTGAGTGAAAAAATCCATGGTTATGGTTCAGGGTATCATCTGTATTGTTGCAGCATTTAGGGTGGGATGTAATATCAAGGGCATGATCGTGAGATGGTTTTAGATTCCATGCCCATCCATATTTAGCGTATAGTCCTGACCATCTTGCTAAGGTAAATATACCGTAAACGAAAAAAATACCACCTTTTATAAAATGAGCTAAACCGCCAAATATGTCATGCCCCTGTAAAATTCCAAGGTATACGGTTATACCGGATAATAGTACGATAAATCCAAAGATGAGTATACTTGGTTCGAGAAGAGCACAAATTCGTTGTATTGAATGACTTGGGGACTGCGTTTGACATTTTAACTGATGGACGGTAAGGGCAGGTTGATTGGACGAATGAAAGCTGTGTTTTAGAGGGGATTCTATTAACGGGGATGACGATGATGACTCTCCGGAACGCTCATCTGAAAAGTTGGTTAGAGTAGATGAATCTGAAAGGTATCGTTGATGCTGTCTTTGATGTAGCTTCATAGTACGTTGAACGCTGGGAAGAATCATGAAGATTTGCCATGCCAGTAGAACCCCAATCATAATAAATCCCAGGATAACGTGGGAATTATGAGGATATAATCCCGAGGGCGATTTACTCGAGTAGATCACTCCCGTAGCCGTGGTAAGCAGTGTAAAACATAGGCATGTTAATTGTGATATTAAATTCCATTTTCTTGTATGATGTATTCGTCTGGATCTAAAGAGAATGGTTGTCGCTGGTAATAATATGAAAACCGTGACAATTGACGATAGAATATGGACTATTGTCAGGGCATGGGAAGATTCTGTTGAAAAGAATGTAGGTGCCATAGGAGCCGTTGGCTCCGTATTAACAGTCATATGACCATGATCCATAGTTAACACGAATTCCGCTGAGTGTAAAAATTTAGCAACGATAGCACAATAGAAACATTCTACCAAAGTTAAGTTAAATAGGTATGCAAATTCTTTGGGGAAAAGTAAGAAATGTGAATGTGAACTTGAAAAGGAGGTAGCGTAGACTTATATCTTCATGATAACAGATGTAGCACTGTCATAAATTGAAGATATATCTATTCGTTTCACCTTTGCTTTAACATAGTTTCACCTTTGCTTCATTTAGTAGCTTACCTGGAAGAGTTTACCCTTTCTCTTATACATCATGCCCTAAACGTACGCACCACACAGATTCATAACCCGAAGCAGTGCAGAACAACCAAATATAATGCAACACAATGCTTCATAAACCCCTATAAAGCTAGTCGAGGTAGTACAAAGAAGCCGAAACATTCAAAGTTTACAAAATACCGTCACACTGATCGGCCATTATACGTACCAAACCATACCAAACTTACACCAGCTTGAGCATCAAACATTGACCTTGACCCTACATCAAAAGCCACGATACATAACCAAGGTAATCATGGTAAAAAGATGAATATATATGGGCTATTATTCCATTTGCTATAGCTAGTAAACCCATCATGCTCTATTGACATGTATAGTCACCATTGTACAATGGTAAAATGGAATTATTATTGCAGTAGATTGAATATCCACATGATATAGTTTGAGACACATAACCGTAGAAATGCCAACCCAAGTTTAAAGTAACAGAGGGAATCGAGTCAAAGCAAACACTTTCTATTAGAGCGTTGGAGGTGGTGATGATGGGATGATGGGAATAGTGAAAACCATGGAGCAAAAAAATCCCCTATTAAAAATAGGAAAAATTGTAATAGATCTCTGAGAAACCAGCTTGTAACATATTCATACTAAATTTCATCCGGTAGGCTTTCCCGACAAGCTTAAAATCAAATATCACGACAGTACAACGGTATCTTATGGTAGGACAAGCATGAGCGAAAATACCCAAGCTAATTTTGGATGATGTATCGCGTTGCGCGGTGCGTCGACACAACGGATTGTATAACTGGATAACGTATAACACGATCAAATTCCAATTATCAACACTCTCCTTTCCATTCCCCAAGGTTAGGGTTGACACACGTCTCAAGACCAATATGTTGCGAACATACTATCTAGTCATCTTCAGTCTCTGTTTCCGTGTCGGTTTCAGATTCACTCGATGAAGCGGATTCACTACCTGACCAATTTTCTTCTTCAGAACCACTTGAATTATGATTATCATCTTGAATAACTTCTTTTGTCGACAATCCATTCTTTCTTTTTGCACTGTCCGGAACGTCTTCTTCCAATACTTCAGATTCCCCGACAACATCCAATACAACATCCCATTTACTATCCAATCCGATATACGAATCACATAACAAGTAACACGAAAATTCGTATTTCCCCGCAGTTACAGGAGCGCCAAATTGTATACTCAAGGTTTGCATAGCATAAGTTGGCTCACCCTGTTCATTAAAAATCGGTTGCTCAAATCGACTAAATATTCCCGGCCCGACGATTATTTTACTTTGTTTTGTGTCTCCAAGTAGAGCATACCATTTGGGAATATGATCTCTCCCAAAGTATGGAGAATGCGCTAAGTCCAAAAAGTTTCCCTTCTCTCCCAAATCTCGTAAAAATTGATCATGCTCTGGTGACATGACTTGTTTGTCCAACGCCTCAATATCGACAGATGGAACATTATGGGATGTTAATGGTACGAAACGACCCTTAATGATAAAATGAACTAAACTTGCTGCTGCAATATTCCTTTCACCAATAACTCGAAAGTACGATTTGGCAACGGAAAATTTTATCAGTTTTCCCGCTATTTGCATAGCATCAGCGAATTCACGATTTCTCAGTAAACCTGACTTAATGGATAATTCCCGTCTTCGATTTGTTGACAACTTCATAAAGTCCAACAATTTAATATGTGAACGACATTGGCCTAATTCCTCTTCAACACTATGAATAGTTTTCTTCGTCATATAAGGTAATTGGAGTAGCTCACTATCTCCTGGTAAAACGGCCTGAATAATGTGTTGGCAAAGGCGAATTGATGCCATAACTGGTTCGAGATTTCCAAAGGCTAGAGCTATTGCAAGATAACTTTCATTTAACGCAAATAAATGACTACCAACCGCATACTTGTCCTCATTTAATGATCGGTCTTTTAGATCAACCCGCGCAAGGTATGCTAAAGACATACACAGACCGGATTGTCGCTTTTTCGGACATTTTTCCATTACATTACCATATAAAATTTTTAAACTGCACACTTCAGGCAACCCTAAATTTGCATCGGATGACCACAGGGTAGAACGTATTCGCTTTAGATTAAATTTGGGATTCCGTTTTTGAATAATATTTTCAATTTCAGCGCTTCCACTCAGCCCGACAATTATATCATTTTCTGTGTTTGTTTCCTTATACTCCTTGAAAAGACGATGCGCACTCTGCATGTGTACACCATCACGGGTAACTCGTTGACTACCATACCACCATTTTCCGACCACAAGAGGTAAAATAACCGCTAATAATCCACCGTATAATAACAGGACGTACTTTTCATTGCCTTGGGCAATTATAAACATGGGTAATGCAATTCCAACGCTGAAGGCTTGTTTTCCGTCTGGATGTCCATACTTAAGGTAATTATTGCGAATATCATCGTCAGTTAAAGCTTTATATGCTTTCACAACTTCTACCCAACGATCATTGGCAGCCTCGGCCGTAATATTTGATGATTCGTCGATGTGAACTTTATCAGGGTGTTCGGTCAAGGACAATCGTCGGTAATGACGTTTAATATCTTTGACGGAAGCAGATCGAGAGATTCTTAGGATTTTGTAGGGATCCCAAACTTTGGGAACGGTATAGGAGGTAACGAGAATGAGATAAATCATCCATAGTATGACGAGCCAGCCCAATACAGCGAGAAATTTACGCTTGTAACAACGTTTACCCTTTTTTTGACGTTTTCGTTCAGACTCAATTAAATCGGAATCGGTAGGTTTAAAAGTGCTTGTAATACGACGAGCTTTTGATTCCTCATTTCTACCGGCAGTAAGAGCAGAATATGTCAATGGTAGTGTAATAATAGCGGCAATAGTCATGACAAAATAAGGGAAATATTGACCCTGTTCATCATACGCGTATTCTGCACCCATGGTGAGTGAGTGTATGTATTCAGCGAGGGTAATCGAATGAAATGATCACGCGTGAAATTTCAAGGTGAAATTAACTGGACTAAGAAAGGGTGAATTGTGAAAGAAACAAGCCTTGCTAACGTGTTACACGTTGATCAACGTAGAACATTAGGGTAAACGTTACAATGGTTGAGCAAGCGAGAGAGAGAATGAGCAATCCTACGTGTTAACGGTAAACTGGAAGAAGTCACGTCGAGTCACAAAAACGTTAAGAAAGACGGATCCGAAAAAGGCTAAAAAAAAGTAATAACCAGGAAAAAAAATCAATCGACTTATCGATCGGATGAGTCGATAAATGGTCGACAGTAGTTGCAAAAAGTGAAGAATAGCGGCATGCGAAAATTGTTAAATTTCTACCGATTGTTTAAACCGGAATAATCACAATACGCAAATATCAAAAGATTGAAACGCGTAACACGAAAGAAATTCCAGGCCAACAGGAGAAGAGTTGTGATGGAACGGCAAAGAAGGAAAATTCTATTTGGTGAGGAAAAAGGGGGGTTAACTTGGTGTGGTGATAAGTAAAAAGTAATTGAAATTCTTAAAATGAAAGATAACGGGATGAGTAGAATAGTAAATTTGAACAAATGAGAAGGATCTGGGAAGGGGAAATGAAGAATATACCATCATAACACGAACCGCCAATTCATAAATTCTTTGCCAAATCGCCAGCTTTTCATTTGCCCCGCTCGGTTGTCGGGCAGACTTTTTCCCGTATCACATGAGCGGATTAATGATTAGCCGTGCCCCGACGGGGGTTTGGAAACGTGTCCTTAATGGGATGGTGATGACGGCGAGGGAAATTTGGGGATTGTGACAAAAGTGATGGGTTCATTTAAAAGGTTCGTTGCTAAAGTTTAAATGACTGTTCTTTAGTTCTGCAATTAAAGTTTACCTATTTGGGACTACTATTAGCTGACTTTACCTTGGTTTTTCTTTTACTTAAATATACTTTAATGTTGTACTATATTAGCACTAAATTAATCTAAATATGGGACGCTTCCTTCATCCTTGCGAATTTTAGTGGATGATTTAAAAATTCCTTGCCAGGGTCCTCATTAATGTTGTGGTAGAATTAGTTACCTACCATTCTTTCCCGTCCTTACATTACAGCTTTCACACCCTTCGTAATGTAGCCTTTACCTATTTTGGTACTAATTGGGGAGCACTTACTTTTAATTATCACAAACGCTTATATGAAATCATACATTTATATATACAGTTTTTCCTATTTTTACTCTTTAATCTTCTTTCTCCCATAATTTATCACAAAGATGGCACTTGAGAAACCATAATTGTTGTATGCAATGCTAAGCAAAATAATACAATACGTATTCACACAGCATACGTAATGCGATGTGCGCATCATATCAACAGTATACACAATATAACTGAACCAATTACAATACACTGATTATTGGTGGCAACTTTTCTCGTCCCATGCTTAACAATAGTGATACAGCTGCCGCAACAATTAAAGTAATTGCAAGCGTTGTCATTAACAAAAGCCAAAACGGTACTGATACGTCCACCTTCTCACATGCAGATCCAACGTATAATTCCGTTTTCTTCGATCCATCGGGATTCTGCCGTACAACAATTCGTGAGCACTCACATCGCCAACACCCACCTTCTTTACCCGCACTACGACACTCTCCGTGTTGCGTACAATTCCGTGTCTCAGTTTGACACGCTAGTTGTGTAGAAAAACATTGTCCAAGCGGCCTCACTGTTGCGCTTGATTCAACTTGTTCAAGTATACGCTTCTTTTCCGTTATCTCATTTAATGTGAAACGTACTTGATCAAAGGCTGTTGCCTCTGCTATACGATCTACAATCTCACGGGGAAATTCAAGGTTAAATGCAGCTGAAGAATCATTTGACATTGAAACATCATTATTTGTCCAACTTGTAAATCCAATTATTCGAACTGTCGGTTCAATTTTCCAAACTCGTTCAGTCGTAGACACAGTACATCTAACGGTATCTAACAATCGAGTAATTGGATCAAAGCGAGCCGATGACTTGGAAGGCTTAACTTGCTGCTGACTTTTAAGCCAATTCTGTAAGGGTGTTAGCGTGGGGAAAGTTTAAATTAGGAAGGAATTCATAAGTAGAGGGCAAGGGTAAATGTAGGAATACCCACTGACCTGAAAAGCTGTAATTTGTAGGATTAATCGTTCATTATCCATGAACATAAAAGAGTAATCATTGGGAGAATGAAAACAGTCGTTTAAAGTAGTCTTTAACGGGGGTGTAATTTGAGATGGATTAAGCGTTGAAATTTTCCATTCCCGGGTAAAGCCGGTTAATAAATCATGTAAAACGGAAGGATGTTTAGGAGTAGCATGATCGAGAAGAAAGGAAGCTTGACCAAAGGCTTGTGAAAGTGAATTTTCGCGGGAAATACCGTGTATGAGAATTAGTATACGGGGGCGAAAAGGTTCACGGATGGTTGAATTTAGAGCAGCGTTTAAGCGGGACAAAGAGAGGGAATCTTGGGCAATGGAGCTCGGAATATCGTGAAATTTTTCTACTCCGAGGTAATTTGCGAGGAAAATGGCGAATATATCTTTAGTAAGTATTATTGGCTGAGTAGCTGTTGAATGAGAATTAATGTCCGGGTTCCATATCCAACCGGCAACTTTAGAAGAATCCTCGGCACGAGAAGCAATGGAAATATGCCAAAAAATTGTAAAAAGGGCAATGATATGCAAAAACCCCATAACTTTAAAAGACGATACAGAGTGTCAAAAGTGGAACAAATCAAAAAATTGTAAAAAATTAGCTGGAATAATCGGCTGATTTACCGCAATGATATACACAATCATAGTTCAAAGTGACCGTGAAAGGGAGATTTACACACTGCAAGCGAAACCAAATTTCACGATGGACGCGCTTTTGATGACTTTTCCAAGTGAGAATTAGTCAGCATGATTCTGCTGACTGTGCTAAGATTGGCTACTCACGTGAGGCTGGAAGGGTGAGGAAAGTTGGATATTGTTGGGCTTATGCAGGGACGGGAGAGAAGGGGAGGTGGGAGGTGGGAGGTGCGGAGATTGAAGCAGTAGATATAAGCGTGTATACGTATACGCATACGCACACGTATAAATACTTGCAACTATAAATCTTACAATTCTACCATTCCTTCCTCCTATACACCCATCTCCTCTGGCTATACGTTATACCGTCTTTCAACTTGCACGTTTTCATACACACTTTATTACTAATTACCTTGCATTATTAAGTTAGTTGAATAAGTAGATTAGCCACACCTCGGATGCCGGGAGTTTAGTTAATCCAAATCCAGAATGTTTTTATGAAAAAGCGTTTTCTATAAGTTTGCCAGTTTGATGCGAATTTCCAAAAATCGCGAATTATTGAATTTCCTAATTTACACGTGAAATTCATCTTATTGAAATTTATACACCCTACCATATTGCATTATATATTACCACATCACATCTTATTTACCTACACTTCTCCATCACAACTTACACCGCTCTCCACACTTCCCTCCCTCTCCCCAATCTAATTCCCCTCACCTTATTACTCACGTGATTGCGGGACTGCAGCCGTATACCCGACGGGAAGAGTAGATAATCCGGATCCGGGGGGGGATACTTTTAAAGGGTGATTACCACGGAATTTTCGTGTCGGTGATAGTAGATTTTTCGTTAGGAGGTGGTTTTATTATCATTTTATTCATCAATTCATTGTCAATTACACAATTTACATCATGTCTGTTAAATTTAACGATCCCCTTCGGTACGGTACTTCACCTCCACCTCCACAGTCCTACCAACAAAATCCCCCTCGTTATGCTCCAGGTCAAGTTTTATCATCTGCACCAGGTCCAGCTCCAGCTCCCGTTCGCCCTCCAACTGCTGCTAAATATTGCGCGTCACCTTTCTCGCCAGAAAATATTCCTAGTTATCATCATCATGATTATAATACTTCAACGGGTTCACCACGAATTTTACGCGGTGAAAAGCCTACAAATGTCATGGATCATGGCATCATAAGACACGCGTATACGGATCAATCTACATACACAACATGGGCACCACGAAAAATCGTATCGGGTTATATGGCCGCTTACTTGAGACACTTGCAAGAGCATCCCTTACAAAGTAAAATGTTCACATCGGCAACATTGGCAAGCTTACAAGAATTATTAGCCTCGTGGATTGCTCGTGATCGCGGTCGATACGGTAATTATTTTACAGCTCGCGTTCCTAAAATGGCCTTATACGGTTTCTTTATCAGTGCTCCTATGGGTCATGCTTTCGTTAATATTATGCAATGGCTCTTTGCTGGTCATACTGGAGTTTTTTCTCGTTTCCTGCAAATCCTCTTTAGTAACTTGATAGTACGTCCCCTCGTCCAACATTACCCTCTCTCACTATTGTTTATTTTTGCACTTCTTCCATTTTATCCACATCCATTCACTAACTACCCACCCCACCTTGTTCGCAGGTTTCGCCCATTCAAAATTCCCTCTACTTAGTCTTTATGGCATTAATTGCCGGCGCTAAAACTTACCATCAAGTTCGCGCGACCGTTAAGGCTGGTTTTATGCCAGTTATGCGTGTTAGCTGGATATCTTCTCCCATTTGTTTGGCATTTGCCCAACGTTTCCTACCTTATCATCTCTGGGTTCCCTTCTTTAACTTAGTCGCTTTCATTATCGGTACATACATTAACGTTCACACTAAGCAAAAGCGATTAGCCGCTCTGCGCAAAAAACATTACGGTGATCCGCGCTATTCATCGTCCAGCGGTAAAGCTCCCATTGATCCCACTTCATACTAATTTACTTAGCCATTTTCCCGTAACCGTTGATTCAACTTTTACATTACTTGCCCATATTATCTCATTCTTCCGTCGTTCGTTCAGTCGTATCTTTTGACTCTTGTTTACACAATCTTTTTTTTGCCTGTGCACTAGTTTTGTCGTTTTCCCCATTTCGCCAAACATACATACTTAGGTGTGATTCCAAATCGTATTGTTCTACTTTCGCATAATAAGCGCATTATTGTCTATATGCGCAGGTTTTGCCATACCAATTTTGGTAATATTTAGTCATTATGAATTAATACACTCTCCCCCTGCACTGTTAACTCTACGATAGTAAAAATGTTACGCAATGCAAAGCTTGTTCGCCGCAGCAAGTATGCAATGCCACATTAACCTCTGTTATACGTACGCTATGCCTTGTTTGATCAATGTCATCTTCATCTTCGTGAGCAACTAAATGTTCCCACTGGCTCTAACAAGTGTATTTCCGGTAGTATTTTCACGGGTGAATAATTATGCCTGAGAGTGATAGGAACCTCGTTGAAAGGCATGGCGCAAACTTGCGTATTTACAAATTAGCTGTAGTGTTTTTGCCATAGTGCTCATTCGCTTGTCCCAACCAACCACCTAACCAACTTCGCACACGAAGCCCGGATTCCCAAATATAAATCGTAGCATGTTAACTTTGCTAAACCACCACGAAAAAACCCTTCGAAATAATCAACGCAAATCATGAAGCGAGCACACATATGCACACACGAATAGTATTATCCCGTGAACACGATACCCAAGAAAGCGAAATATAAAGATACTGGGGAATGCCATCCACCAAGCTCCCAGTATACGTTTCAACAATTACACTAACGTCCCACACACTTTTAAACGAATAAATTAATTAATTACTCTCGACTTGAGTGTTAAGCCCAAACTCGAAGCTAATATATAGGTTAGTAAACACGAGTAAAATATTTATGGGACAAAAAATTATAAAACTGTAGTAAAACTTAACTTACCATTGAATCCCACGACCCTGTGCACAAGCTAATGGCATCATTACTAACTCCCAAGCAGCTAACTCGATTATCATGTCCTTGCAACGTTCCAACACGTTCACCACGCAAAACATCCCACACCTATACAGATATATGCAAGCACAGGTGCACGTGTAAGTAAAAAATGTAGATAAAGGAATAAAGTATTCGATAACGAATAAATGATTTTACCTTGCACTCGAAATCGTCATAACCAGCGAATAATAAACGACCAGACACGGAAAATGCAACAGATGTTACACCACACATAGGTTTGGAAATCTAAATGTATGCGTGCATGCATGCATGCGTGCATACAAATGTGAAATGGATGTTAGAAATGACTTGATGAGCATTTTTTGTTAACTAAAGTTCGAGTAAATTAAAATCAACGTACCGTATAACTTTGTAATTCCCGATCAGCACGAATATCGAATAAACGACACGAAGCATCATCTGATCCGGTTCCAAATGCGTTTCCATTAGGAAAGAATTGTATAGCATTAATATCCGAGTCATGAGCAGCAAACGTTTGTACACACTTTGCAGTGCGCAAATCCCACAATTTAGCAAATGCATCACAAGCGCCCGAGACAAATTGATTATTATCTATTGGATTAATGCTTAAACTCATAACATCGCCCAAATGATCGGCAAATTCGATCATTTTGGCACCAGTTTCTACGTCCCACAGTATGCAAGTCATGTCCCCTGATGAGGTTAATATACGTCTATCATTTATGAATCGACAGCAACTCAAGTAACCCGAATGACCCGATAACTCTCTTGCTACGCGTGTAGGTCCATCACGCGATGATAAATTGTAAATCGAGCAAATGTTATCTAGACCACCACATGCTACATAATTTCCTGAAGGTGCATAAGCGCACGTCATAACCCATGAAGACCGTAGAGGAATAGCGTGAACTTTATTAGTGGTATATGCATCCCAAATGATAAGTTTTCCGTCTTGGGAAGCCGAAACAAAATGTCTTCTATCCGTTGACCAGTGCATAGCGTAAATTTTTGCCAAATGTCCCTTTAACGTACGTTTAGTTTTCATGGTTAATCGAGGAAGTTGTTCAACGCGAGATCGGGCCACATCGCGTAAAGTGGTATCCGCTAGCTCATCCTTTTTACGCTTGATTTTGTCCTTGAGAGTTTCGGCCTCACGACGTACATTTAATATCCGCTGTTGAATGGGATCCGAGGACATTTTTAAAGATAAAATAAAGTGAGAGAATGATGGTGATGTATCGAGTATAATGACGATAACGATGATGGTTGTGGTATTTGTAGCTAGCTATAACCTGTAGCGAAACAGGTGTCACATGGTTAACCGGAGAAGAGAATAGACGAAATGTCCCCAAAAGTTTGAAAAGTGTACTCAATTAAACGAAACTCATTATAGGAGAATAATATTGACATTAAAAAAGAGATGGTTGAAAAAGCAGATTGTGTGTACAAGTACAGGAAGGAGGAAAGGGTAAAGTAAATGATTAAGATACGCGAGCCCCAAGGTGAAATATATTATACTATCCTGTGGGATAGAGGATAATTAAAGTTGCAAGAAGGGGGTAGGTAGCAAAGAATTTATAAGTATGAAGGTAGACGGGAGAAACGAAGATGGATTATAACAAAATAATGGAAGATACGAATGTAAGGTAATGTTTCGTTAAAGGTAGCTTGTGGCCGTCGCGGTAATCATAAATTTTCATAGAGGCTAACGCTGATTTAGGAGGATTTGAATAAGGCCTGTCGCTGTAACAAGTCGGCTTCGGTAAGATCGGTTTCGGGATCGGAGGAATCTTTATCCATTTCAAGTTCCCGGAGTTGCATTTGGTTTAGCCGGACAACCCAAACGACGGATGAAAAGGTAAGGAATACGACGCTAAGCATTAATATGGCAAATATTACTCCGCGCGTTAAATCCGGGGAATAGAACACACCAACGGATTCGAGAGGGGGTAATTGAGCGGTAGGGGATGGGAAAAAAGTCGGGAGACGCATTTTTGTTTTAAATGTACAGTGATAAATCTGCTTTAGGGTACGTGAATCGGTGACTCGTTAGGTGGGTGAATTTCGAGTATATTTATTGGAGGATGTTTGGAAGGAGATATTTAAGAGTCTGTTTATAGATGAGATTAGAGATAATGGATATATTAATTCGACAGCTGACGATGAAATGAAGCTGATACACTTGATAGAATTCACAGAGCAAGGGGGGCAATAACCTACTGAGAAATTGTAATAAATTTACTCGGATGTAAATGTGTATACGTATATACGTGTACAAGTACGATTTACACAAGAACAAGTAAAAAGGTAGCAAAACTCAAGTTAACAAAAGGTCGAAGATAAACGAGTGAAACCTTAGTGCAATAAAATATAAAAACCAGAACAAAAAAACAGGTAATAATACAATGGAAGGATAATCGGCGAGCGATTAAATAAACGGTAAGTAAATGAGCAAGGATGCGAACGAGCGAGTAGTTGACGAGAGATATATATGTTATTGTAAAACGGAGAAACGTTAAGAAATTGTATTAAAGATATTTATACTTTCGACAAACAGAACTTCACATGAGAAATATACAATACAATACAAATTAAATTAAATTAAGAATACACTCATACATAATGAGTCGACCGAATAAAATGGAAAGTTAACGCAGAAAAAGCAGGAAAGAACTTGGAATTCCTAAATAGGGAAAGAGTCACAAATAGTATTGTTAATAAAACGATAAATACAGCAAGTGTATTGAAAAATTATATTGAATGTATTACTCAATATGGAAGTTACCGATCACGATGCGGAAGGCGCGTCGGGTGACGTTGCATTTAGATAGTCTTGGTATTGTTTAGAGGTGAGTAAATTTGGTGGAGTTGAAGATGGGGGGATGCTGGGGGTGAGTTTTAATTTAACAAGCCAACCCGAAGACTCGGGATCGGAGTTGAGATGTTTCAAAACTTCATTGCTATCTTGGTTGCCATCATCACCGTTGACTTGAGCGATTTCTCCCTGAACAGGCGAAATTATATCCGAAACACTTTTGACACTTTCAACGTTACCGATCACTTCACCTGCCTTAACCTGACTATTCTTAGGACTGTTGACTTCCCAGTATACAACTTCGCCGAGTTGGTCCTTTGCGAAGTTACTAATCCCAACCGTTCCTAGAATTAAGCAAGTTAACAGAAAGAGGAATTCCAGTCAAACATAAAATAAATCCCAGGTCAAATTCTATATACAATCAACCATACTTCAATGTAGGTTATCCATCAAAGTACGTTAAAGTTCACCCATCATTCACATTATAAACTCTTTTTTCAAACCAATCTTAAGTCAATTTCATGAACCAATCAATTTGCTCGTTACATTAAAAAATAAACGTTTAGGGTTGTACAAGCCTTAACGAGCGGATCGGTTTATCATTCTTGCAATATATCATTTATACACCCATTCACATTAACATTTTAAACTCCCTTACCCTGACATCCATCTTCCGATATTTCCAACCATTCGTGTTCCCTTGAATAGAATTTACGGGATCTCTTTACACTTCCACAGCTCATCGTCCTAACAGCACCTGCAGTATTCATAAGTAGCTGATCATGAGAAACATCAGATAACGTAATACGAAAGATTACCTAAACCTGACCCGTGGGTTGCGCTTCCGCTTACGAAGACGGGATTATAGCGAGAAACACATCGTGCTTGAAAGAGACATTTCGTTATAATCGACATCGTGGTGGCCATTTTGTTCATTTGTTAGATCGCACACACACACAAACACACTCCAACTTAATATTTCGCACGAGTTAAAATATTCGCCAAGGATAATATTTTAGCAAGTTAAACTCTCACTGAAGAATATCGTGATCAATATTAAGTCGAATCTTTTCTATATATATATATGCCCAAGCATACAAATATACATATATATATGTATATACAAATCTAATCACTTTTTTTCTTCATTGACTTGCTTTTAATTCATCGATTTATTCAAGCTTCAAAAAAAATTCACTCCTTCGCTCCCCACGCGCCGGTTCAGGTTTACCTTCCCTTAAATACCTTACCCTCGGATTATATAATTCATTACCCTAATCTCCCAATGTTCTACGAACTAATTGCATTCGTAAGTAGTACTTCCCTGATCCTTATTTCGTCATAATTATCATCACCATTACCAATTCAATACTCTCTTACCTTTACTTTATATATCTGTTAATCAAATCTAATTTAATAATTTTGTTATTCGTTACTTCTAAAATCCCCCATCTACTCCGACTGCGAAAGTCCATTCATTAATACACTCTCATTTATCTTCACCTCTTTTACATGTCTAAACTACCCGTCTTTTTTTTACCCGACTAATTTCTCCGTTTAGACCCGAGCATCACATGTTTCCCACGTGAAAGAGTAGGTTGAGAGTATTGTTTCACGTTGCCCGACATTAGTGTACCAAGTTAACTTTAATCTGGTGTTTGCGCATGTGCTCATGTGTATAAATCATCGTTTTACCATTGGGGTGTGTTGGTTACTTTTATGGTAACAGAATCGTTAAAAATGCCGCGACATTTCTACTTTCATCACCCACACCAGCTATAATTCACTCTATTGCAACTCACTATCCTTCACCTAAATTTACCTGCGCACAATTTCCGCAACAAAGCTTTGTATTACGCTTCTACGCTTCAAATGATACACGAGCTTCACTTCTACGGCAATTACGCGGAGATCCTCGATTGACAAGATTCTCCATAGTCAAACTTCCCAATGATAAAATTTACAAGGCCCCGAACCCCATGAATAATTTCCCGGAAAACTCTTTGCGGCCCATGACGTCATCCTCCTCGACAGAAACATCTAATTCCCTTCATACAAATTTCAATAATAATGATAATCCAATATCGTCATTACCATTGTGGGCACAGACCATCAAATCAAAGCATTCACAGGCTCTATCATCGGAGCCTGATGTATAACTTAACAAGCATATGATCCTACATGTGTAAATTAAAAATCAAGATAATCGCCCCAACTCTATTTATCATTTTCCTCCCCCTCCCTCAATACCCCACACCCCCCATCCACGGCAGACGCTCCACCGTGTCACGTGAAACCCCGATCGGCAGTACCTCGGGAGAGCGTTGAATTGGAGATGCTTGCCCGTTTGGGCAGTTTTCTGCGAAGAAAGTTGTCACGAGGTTCGGTGGATTGGACATCATCGAAATCATTGTGATCATCGTGAAGAAAGTCAGTTACACAAATCAAAAAGGTAAATGACATGACTTGTTCTTCCAAATCGGCACGAGATTTTTGATTTTCTCTAAACGTTTGAAAGAGTGCCCGAATCCTAGTTTCATTTTCCGATAAAAAGTTCCAAACTTGTTGTATAATTCTTTCGTTATGAATGCCTCGGGTTAATACTATATTAATTATAACGCGTACTACAGCAACAAGAATCTCTTCACGATGTAGATTGTGAATTGCATTCCACCATCCTGCATTTAAAACCAGCGTTGACCCAGCTTTGGTTCGGCATACTGAACTTAATAATGCTAGTATAGCTTTAAAGCAAAGAATTAACTGCCCAATATCTTCTGAGTTTGCCGTAAGTAGATCATCTTTTATCCGTTTAACATTATCAACCAGTAATCCAATAAAGTTAATTCGTCCAAAATTCTCTATAACATCTGTATTGTGAGTCGAACTTCCCGAAACCGTCATTGAACTGCTAATAAACCCTTTATCACCTAACCCGGAATATCCAGAACCACAATTTTCAAGGTACGAAATCCACACAATTCCTTCGAGCAAAAGTAAAGCTGGAACTCGAGTGTTAATATTTCCTCTTTGTGCATCATCACATACAACTTCACAAAGTCTTTCAATTTTCGCACGAATTGTTACCATCAATCTTTTAGCCAGACAATTGAGCCATGTCTGACCTTGACCGGCTTTGCGGATTTTCCCGATAAACGATGCAATAACTTGTTGACTAGAATGGCGAACTTCTTCCGTACTTGAAACGCTTACAATAGCATCTATGGCTAAACGAAATAGTTGAAACGGAATATCATTTGAAACGTCAGTATCCTGGATTACTTGTTGGGCATATATATCTCCCGATATATGATAAAGTAGATTTTTCGCCGCTTTCATTAATACTTCCGCTATACGAAAATCATTTTCATTTAGTGATTTGGCCAGCTTCCGTATCATTACTTTCAATGTATGTTCCGTAAATAGCGCTTTAGCTTGATCATCTAATTCGCAAACGTCAAGATAAACAAGCAACAAGTTAATCCAACACTCAAGAGCATCGTATCTCGCCGTCTTGATATGATTGAGATTGTTAATCCCTTGGGAAAATGTGAGAACCCGAATAAACTCTTCATTCATCTGCTCAATATCTGCCTCCGTTAGCTCAATACTACCTCCACGCTTTAATTCCTTCATGCGCAAAAGTAACAGCTCCTTAACACTATCAATATCGAGATATGTTGCCTCTGAACTTCCCATTCCATCTACAGATTCACAAAGTGATAAATCTATATCACCAAAGTATTTTGTAGAAACCATAACAATATCTCGATCTATTTTAATATCGAGAAAGTCAATTAAATCAAATATGCTAGCATTTCTTATTTGTTGGCCATCTTCCAAACTAGTAACCCCATTGAGTGTTGATTCAAGTTTACTCAAGTAACTCGGCATTCCTATCACTTTTGTCATGTAAAGTTCTCGTGTAAAGCAATCATAAAATGCTGCACGTTCACGTAAAAATCCCGCTAACCCAAGTGCAGCATCCCCAAATATAAAATCGTCATGATCTACTCTTTGTCCATTCCATAGAGTATTATTATCAATAACTTCATTGCTAATTGCCCAGTGAAAAATAAGTCCAGTTTCATGAAGCTCCATCATGACGACTTTGCTTGAAATTCTTGAAGTCCAAAGTATCCTCATTATGCTCACAATTCGTTCCTTGATTTTACCAAGCCAGGAGCAGTACCCTTCACCAAGTCGTCTGGGATACTCTATCCCAAGTTTAACTATAGTATGAAACAACGATAATCCTGCATCAAATAAACCTCCTCTTGTTATGTCAACTATTCCATCGTGACAAGAAAACCCCATTAAAATATGCGCTACTGTAGCTTGATCGGGTACAGCTTCTAACGTTTTGAAAAGAAATTCCACTATTTCCCGTTTAACTTGATATGCTGGGGAATCGGGTCCAATTTCCCATTCTCGGAGATCTATTTGCATAGCTGCTAAAAGTGCTCTCGATACACATTCACTTTCATTTTCCCGTTCCATGATACTGAGTATTTTACTTTCTCCACTTCCACTATTATTACCACTACATGCGGGAGGCTTAACAACCTTTGCAAGTTTTTTAGAATATGACATTTTGCCCAATAACTTCAAGGCCGCGAGAACGAGTTCCAAGTGTGACGAACCGCAATATAATCCTAAATCAACAATTAATTGAAGATTGTTTAATACGGAATCTTCAAATGAAGTAAGTGCCATATTAGCAACACAAATACGACCATCTTGAGCTTGTGCTTTAACGTAGGGACGGACATAATCCAAATAGGTCGACTGTAATCTCATTACAGCATCCATTACTTGAATACATCGTGTGATGGCAAGTATAATAGGTGATCCCGGTGGTGTTTTATTGATAATTTCAATGTCCTCATGAGCTGAAGCAAATAGAACAACCAAAACTTCGTCATTAAACAACCAATCCATTACCCGCGCAAACGGGTGAAGTCGAAGATATGCACCAAGTGATGAAATTTCAAGGGCTGCATCCACCTTAACATTCATAAGCATAGAAAGAATAACCAAATTGTCATTGAAAGAATCAAGACAAGTATATATGAACTCTAAGCAATTAAGCCTAAGAATCCACTGTTGCATACTAGCATCAATATTGCGAGACAAATCTCCAAATATACATCCCATGGCAAAATCCACGTACGTATCAATTTCAACTTTTCGATAATGTGCTCCAAGTGTTTCGGGAAATGGTAAAGCATCGCAAGTAATTTTTGCAAATAATCCATTGAGTAAGCGCATAAAAGAATTGGCTTCTTCAAAATTCCCCGAGAATAGTTCAAAAAGTCGAGTATTGGGACGAATCCACGCTTCACGATTAACAATTCCTGGCGTACGAATAGCTAAGCCTGTAAAGATCCATTGGTCAAAACTTAACCACATACTATGCCCAATTTCTCGTGTTTTATCCTTCAGCAAACTGGACATCACGTTTAAAACACACGCTCTAAGTCGACCTTCTATTCCACGACTATACGCGAACAATAAAGTTTCTAATAAACTGAAAGGTAATTGAGTCGGAATCCATTCTCGAGCTTCAGGACTATTAACACACATATGAGCAATTAATCTCAAGTAGCATTCTAGCATAAGTTGTGATTCCGGTTCAATTGTATGATCATTAATCGCACCCGCGCTCGCTGGAAAACTCGTAGCTGAACATCCGTATCCCGATCGGTCTTTAATGTATGATGTATAAAATTCAAGTTCACTTAAAATTTGTGACCAACTTAACGACTTAGGTCTCCTATTCTTTCCATTCACATTACTGCCTTGTTCCAAAAGAAATCGATGGGCATGATTAGCACATACTTCCCCCTCCGATAAAGATTGAAGCATTTCACAATAAGCTGCCGCCCTAGGCGTCGTTTGTCGTTTGCCTGCCCAATGTAAGAATCCATTCAAATTGCCGTCCGGTGACACCCAAAAATCTAATGTAGCCTCTGGACTACCTTCATATACATAAGATATAATAATTAGAAAACGCTCTAAGTGCATATCATAGTCCCCTTGCCCAAGCATATACGTAGACTGAAGAAGCTGATGATTTTCATCTTCGCGCGCTTTCAGCAATCGTAGCATGTCCGGCATGTTAGTTATCAGGGTTTCCACAAACGTTTGCATATATTCCATCATTAGATTTTGCATGTAAGGAGATAAACTTTCTGTATCCCCTGATAAAGCGGGTGCATCTTGCAGTAAAAACGCCGTTAATCCATCCTTGGCCGAATCACACCAGCTGTGATCTCGTACATCTTTTACAATTGAAAGAATAAAATGAAATGCCCCATCTTTAAGAGTTTCTAAAACCAATTCCGTTAACCGGTCTTGCATAGTCTTCGCTTCATCCCCGAAATCCCGTCCCGCATATTCACTGAGCCATACTAACAAAGTTGCAGCGTGAAAACTTCGCAAGGACCATACATTCCCCGTTCGAGCTCCTACTAAACTTTTATGTATAGCTTCAGCTTCATCAGGGTGTGAGCTAACGACTTTTTTACCGACATACTCGATAAAACCCATAAGAATAGGAACCAAATGAACAAGAATTGAATCATATTTATCACTAAGCCTTAATCGACCAAATATTGTTGTGTATTCAGATGCAGGAACAAATCCATCTCGAATTAAATAGCAACAAATTGCTGATAAAGCTTCATGCTGTGTTATCAGAGATGTTCGCTGAAAATCGTGCGACTCTTTTGTTTCACCCATCAACACTTGACCAACTAACGTCATTCTTTGAACTTGTTCTGACAATCGAACCAACCAATTCTCAATATCGTGTAAACTACTAAAGCAACGACGCCAAAATTCCGGTACAGGTCCAATTTTACCGTCTGGTCCACTCAAAATTTGTGTTTTCAACGAGTCAAGAAGTTGCTTGAACTCCGATAATGTTTGAAGTTCAAGTGCGTCTTGATTAACCATTGTATCATCCAAGCTTACCTCAATTTCTTCATTCAAAGGACGCTCAAATATCATTCGTAAACACTCAAGCAGAAATTGTCTCCGTTTATGAAATCGTAATATAGATGCTAACACGGGTGAACGATCTAATTCCAATGCATCTCGCTGTCCGATCAAAAATAATTTGGCCGATTCAAGTTCGTCCAATTCCAGTTCACTAGATACTTGCATGACCTCTGCCTTAAATTCCTCGTTAACCTCCAACTCAACATCATCCACCACAATTTTCCCCGACAATAACTGTTTGCGACTCGCTTCATTTGGTCCAGGTTTATCCAATAAACCTTTGAAATCCCCAACCTTACTACTAATTTCCTCTGCTAATCGATCCAGTGGCGGAATCCGTCCCTCACTTAGCACTGCTAAGTCTCGTAATAAACCTTCAAAACTTTCTGTTTCCTCCGGGTCTGCCATTTCCATAAAACTACTCAACGCCCATACACTTTGTTTAATCAAGTTCAGTCCCACTACCATTCACAACCTCATATCTCTGTGCTGTGAACTAATATAAATCTCG
This sequence comes from Herpomyces periplanetae, assembly GCA_009733715.1. Lineage (NCBI taxonomy): Eukaryota > Fungi > Ascomycota > Laboulbeniomycetes > Herpomycetales > Herpomycetaceae > Herpomyces > Herpomyces periplanetae. The sequence goes on along the minus strand of WMKJ01000049.1, from coordinate 74,036 downwards.
TTTTCCCCCGAATATAATATTTAATCTCATACAAATTCCTAATTTCAATTCCCTTATAAAACACCTCTAACGCGTAAATTCCTCCACATCACATACACAAATGCAAATATCTTTCAAATATTCCCTCCGCGACCTTCCCTCTCAGCTCTACTCGTCGGCTCCCCCAAAACATCGCCCCCACGTGATGTTAATCGGATTATTTAATTATCCACCCATTCTGACTAAGTGACCTCAGCCACATTAGCGCCACATTGGGTCAGGTGTTTTCCGAATTTTTGTTCGCTTCTAACACGCCAATTTTCATGATCGTCGAAGTAAATTTTTTGGTTTTCGTCAAAAACACACTTTTTTCTAATCTTATTTTATTTTAGCACGCTTCTAGTTATTTGTTTCTCGTATATTTAAATATTTCCAATTAATTGATCACTCAGTCATTCAATCCCTTTTAAATTCCTAATTTATACATTGTTGACCTACCTTCATTCTTATTCAACTTCGTTAATTATTTTTTTCATTTAATTCTTAAAATGATCATTGTTCCGGATATTATGGTTATTTTATACTTGGTATCCTCTCTATAATTGCCATGAGTGACGGAAAAATTTGTTTGCTTGATGTGTTAGATCGAATTCGCTCGTCTACCATAAAATGTCAGAAGGAGGGCGTAGCTGATCTTCGCCATGTGTTCGCTTCTATTCGCAACACGCCTAAAGTACAGTCTATCGAACGTAAAGAATGGCGAATTATCTTCGAGACCTTATTTCGTGCTGCGGCTTCTGATCGTGCTCTGCTTGAAAAATCACATGCACGAAGCTCTTTATCCTCTGTGTCAGCTCGTTTAAGTTCAATTGCTACAACTTTACGTGAAGTTATCGAATCCGGCGTACAATTCTTTGATGCTAAAATCGTCAAGTTAATCTTAGAACATATTCAAACTTATGTTTACGTGGAAACTCTTAAAATTTGCAAACCAATCGCTCTCGACTATCTCAAATGTCTTAAGGTCATTCTTGCTTTTCAACCTCACACTGAACATTTGCGCCATTATTGGTTGTCTCTTACACAATTTTGCATTAACTGCTGCCGCGTCTTATCTGGTGCTTCAGGTTCTATGGTAATTTACGAAGATGGCTTCATTACGAGCAAACTCAGATCTTCCAATCCGTCACAAGAATCAAAAGAAATCGAAAACGACTCTCGTGCCCGTAAAGTGCTAACCTCCGAACTTTCTCCAATATGCATGGAACTCGTTCAATGCTTAAAATATCTTTTACTAGCTTCAAATGCCCCCGTTCTTGAATTGGCGGAGCAACTCATTACTGTGTTATTTGAATTGCTAATATCTGCCAAACGTACTCAGGCTGACGTGCTAACTTGCCTGAATCTCGTACTTGCTCGAACCACACCCGAACATTGTCAAATTACACAATCTTGTATACTCAACCTTCTTCCTCTCTTTCATAATTTATGGGCTGTTAAAGACATGCTTTTAAAAGAACAAATCCTCACAAGTTTGATCATCTGCCGCTGGCACTTAACTCATTTAGCTTATGTGGATCGCTTAGACCTTGAAGTACTCGAGTCTCTTCTCCTTATCTTATTCACCGAGTATACTAAACGGCAACCAAAAGACTTAATATCCCTCAATCGTCTCATTTTCTTTTTTCCCGGACAATCCCTTCGTGATTATGGACATATCTCATTTCTATCTGTTGCTATGAACCCATTATACCCAGAGCCAAGCAGCATCTTTTGGTGTATACCATTTGTCCTAGGTTACTACTATTTTATTTTAGATAAACATACTCTTCAAAAATCTGACGGCTCTTCTGGACTAAGGGATAGCATTTTGCCCATAAAGCGTCAGCGAAAATGTTTAAAATTCGATGATCTTATGGACTCTGCCGGGTTGTCTACTTCCATCGATGAGCGGATAACCAGCTTGCAAATCCTTGCCATAATGATTCCTCAGTTAACTCTAACTGAAGAGTGCCTAGAAAAATTGCTCTCGAAGCTAACACCATTAATACCTGATGAGAACCTACTCGTGTCAAATTGGTCTCTTATCACACTGGCAAAGTAAGTTTTATTTGTTCTGTCTTTACCCTACTGGCTTACTTTCTCAATATCTAGTTGTGCCTTTCAGGTAACTAGTGCCGCTCCATCTATGCGTTCAAAATACGCTGATATATGGGTCGCAGCAACCCGACTATTACCTACTGCATCGTGTGGTCGAGCTGCGGGACATTTAATGAACGTTCTTCTCGGATTGGAACTAGTGCCTTGCTCCGTAATTCGCACATTTTTGGATGAACTACTGGTTTCATTTGATATGACTTGTCCAACTTCACTCTCGGATTCCATTTTATCCTTATGGGAAAACTTTCTCCAATTTACCATATCCCTCAGTAGCTTTTCGTGGCAATCTCTGTCCGAGCGAATATTAAATTGGCTAATGAATAAATGGAAATGTCATTGGAAAGTGGAGCGAGGGGGATATATGGCAATCAGTGCCAACTTTTCTGCCCTTGATGTCGCGAACTTGGCTCGAATCTGTCTTCGACGCCCTTTGGTACGATTTAGATTTGCACCATTAGTCATTTTGGACAGAATAGGTCGTGTATGGTCTCGAAGCTGCGAGGAGGCCCGTCAATTGAAATACCTGCTACTGCTCCCTGATGAAGATGTTCCTCGATTGACTCGAAAAGTTGCTATTGGTGCTACTAACGAGACAGGCTGTCAAAATTTGCTTAGGGAATTCAGTTCCTCTGAAGATATGGAAAAACGGCTATTCGAATATTTAGTACTTGAGACGGAAACTTCCTGCCAAAGTTTCAAGGGGCACGATTGGGCGTCTTCATCTAAGGTCGTGATGATGCGTGGTGCAACAATGCAATGTATATTAAATAGTTGCTTGTCGTACCAGAGTGACGACACACTTAAATGTCTAGTTGAAACTCTGAAAAAGGGAACCAATGAGCTACTCAAATACATATCAAAAGGAATCCTCAAAAGCTCTTATATAGCGGACAATGTGGATTCTGTGCTTATGGCAGTGTGTGAATGCACACCTGCTATGTCAGAATTCCAAAACTTGGACCCTGATGCTTTCGAACGCGTGGGCTTATTTCCCTTACTGCTTTATATCTCGCGTAGCCTAGATGCTCGTGTTAAAGTAGTATACGGAGACCGGGACGACGATGGGGAGATTCCCACGGAAGCTGAGTATGATTCTGATTTCGAAGACAATGATACGCTAGGAAGTACACGGTTGTCATCATTTCATCAATGGTGCACAGATTGGGAACAGCGGGGGGATGTGAGGTCAGTTCGCCTATACGTGGCATCATTGGCACATCTAGTATCGCATGCATTTGAAGCTATGACACCTGGAACTGCAAACAATCAAGTTCCTCATAATTTCATCAAACATATTACAAACTACTCAGTTGCAGACTTTTGTGCATGTGAAGGGTTCTTAAGTTCACTAGTTTCAAGTTCTCTAGATATTGGAATTCACGAAGGGGAAATGATTCTCGAGTTTGTCGGACGTAATTTGCTTCAAAATTACAAGCACGAACGCAGTGAAATACCTCTCAAGTTGGTTATCCGGCTAGTAAGCGGATTTGTTAAGTTTTGGAGGCATGGTGGTGGTGTATGGGCTAAAGGTCGAGACATCTATGAATGGCTAGTTAACAATGCCAGCACCAAGGGCGTTTTTTCGTCCTATTTGAGAATTTGCGTGATTGATTTACTCATCCAAGTCACTAAGGAACAAAATGAGGATGAACAAACGCAAGAAGGCCTCGGTTGGGCAGGCCGAGCGTACATAAAATTAATGGAGAACAGCGAAGTCTCAGTAATGCATCATGTTTCACTTAACATACACGAATTCTTCAACTGCTTTTCTTCAGAGCAACAAGAACGTGTGTTTGAAGAAATTTTTCGATATTTACCCCATCATACAGAATGGGTTGAGGTAATTTTCATGCGTCAATTGATCGTCAGTCGTATCGGTATAGAGCCTAAACTTGTGGGTCGTTGTGTCTACGATATTGTGAATATAGCAGGGACTATTCAACAGTCGTTGGATCATGGAAAGCTTAGCCTCTGCAACATTGGTAAAAGAATCGGTTTGACCAATGGTAGGGAAATTTTTACTGTATTCTCACGACAAATTTTATTTGGATGGATTGAAAATAATAGACAAATTGAAAGCTTGCCATACGCATGTTTCGGTTTTACTACCATCGAGGAAATGGTAATGGCGAGTATGGAGGAAGTTATAGCGCAGCTTGCCATGCGAGCCCAGTACGAAGAACTTGAAAATGTTAATAAGCTTTTGGGTAGGAAGCTTGATATGCTGTTAAAAGAAGCGTTTGAACGAACAATTGCCTACATGATTATTTGGAATGCTGAACAGTTAGATAAGAGTATAAAAGAATTCTTAGTACGGGCTAAAATTAAACGGATTCCACGTGTGAAGTTTGCCAAGGTTTTGGGCTATTTAATGCAAAGAACAGAAAGTTATCAAATTAATTTTGATGCATTAAGCCTGTTGAAAGGTGACGAAATGATAAAAATGACACAACCTAGTTGGAAAATAGGATATGTTGGTCAGCCTCGACTGATAGGAGATGAACTAATGCTAGCTGTGGAAAATTTATGCAAACTTTCAAATATTGATTGGGATGGAGTTTGGACAGAAGGGTTATACATTTACTTGGTTAGATTTATTATGGCGAGCGACGATGGGGGTACAGGTGGATACTTTGAGCGATTAAAGCTAGCCCAAGTTGGCATAGCGATCAGTTTCGCTAAGGATATTGCCTTAAAGGGCTATGCTCTTGAAATGACGTTGCGAATGGTGAGAAAGTATCTAACGGACTCGGTTTGTAGCCTAGAAGCTATTAAAATTGCCAAACATTTGATCGCCCGAAGCTCTGATATCAAGGGGGAGAAGACCGATGAAACATTAATTGGATACTGTGTGTCGGTATACTTATGGTTAAATAAGTTCATAAAAGATAATGGTCCTGGGTATGAGAATATTAACGAGTTTTGCCAGTGGGTACATCAATTTTTAAGGACTATAAGGGGAGCAGATAGGTTTTTTAAATTGCTTGACCAAACCAATGATTGTACAGAATGGAAAGTGCTCGTAGAAATGTTCAAAGAAGAAGTGTCTCATGATAAGGTAATATCTGAGCGTTGGCGTGACTATATTATTTCGACGGCTATTCAAACATTTGACTCCGAATGCGAGAGAGTTCTAGAGGTGGATGCAGTAAGATATGGATATCAAGTATGGAAAACTTTGAAAAAGGGCAATGCCAGCAAACAGTACGTGTTTTGGAGTGGACGAGTATTGGGGGAGGCGTTCTTTAGGGGAATTCGTTGCTCTGTATTTGGAATCCAATGGAAGCATGAACAAGAAGATTGGAAGGGGATTTCGTCTGGTGGACTTATTATTAAAACATTATGCGATAGCTTATACAGTGAAAGCTCTCGCACGGTTAGCATAGTCGAGGACACACTTCGAAGAATATTTTGTCTTGGGCAGAAAGGAAAAGAAGATAAGTGGATAGCTGAAGCTTGTGTTGATGACAAAGTAATTATAGGCTTAAGATTAAATGTTGATAGTAGCGCTGAAGATAGGAAGAGATCGGCGACATTCGAATTAAAGGACTGCGATGAGCGAGTAGAGGACTGGGCAAAGTCTCTATGCATTTGGCTCTGTTCAATTGGAGCACGAAATGGAATGGTGTGGGAGTTAAAAGGTGCCATTGAACAGATTGACGGACTGGGTGAATTACTTTTAAATCCGATCGTACACATGACATTAGCAGAGGAGGTTAGGGAAAATGCGATTGGGAAGGCCAAAATGGGGACTTTGTGCAAGGAATTTTTCAATGATACAAGCGAAGGGGTTAAAGCAATAAGAAAAGCTTTGCTAAGCGTTATACTTTACTTGAGAGGACGAGGTCGAGGGGGAAAAAACAGTAAAGCGGGTAGTGCGGAGCGGAACTTTTGGTTTAAAGTGGATTTTTTAGAGGCTTCACGCGCAGCCCTTCAATGTGGAATGTTCAGCACAGCACTAATGTTAGCAGAAATTAGTTGGAGTGAATGTGGTGGCCGAGAGAGATTTAACGCCAAAGTTGAATGGGCTGGGGAGATGGGCGAGCTATTACTTAGAATTTATGGAGGTCTTGATGAGCCGGATTCTTTCTATGGAGTCGAAGAGGGCTCCAGTTTTGATGGGATACTTAGGCGATTAGATTACGAAAAAGACGGGGGAAAGAGTCTGTTGATTCGCGGTGCAACAATTGACTCTCGCATCCAGTTAGGTGTGGAATTGTGTGAAGAAGATTTACGTGGAACTATAGAATCGTTTGACGATTTGAATTTGGGTTACTACGGACTTGTGATGAATGAAGGAGGTAGAAAGAGTGGAATTCAAGGAGATAATGTAGCGAGCAAACTAGAGCAATGGAGACTTGATGTTGAAGAACGTCGTGGTGTTGGTTTCGGGGGAGATGGGCGTGGAACTGGACCGAAAATATGGATGAATGATGAAAACACCAAGCAAAGCGTAATTGAAACTGTTGAAGAAATGGTTCGATTAAGTGAAGAATGGGTTAAAATGAATTCTATGCAATGTCAATTAGGATGTCTCTGGGAACAAGACCGATTAAGACGAGTGAATGATATAGGGGAACTGGAAAAGATATGGAAGGATATTGAAAAACACGATGAAAAATTTGGTGAAATGAGATGGAACGAAGTGCGTAGGGTTGTACTTTGTAGACGGGGCATGTTTCGAAGGATCAGTGAAAGGGTAGGGTGGAATGAAGTTACGCAAAAAATTGAAATGAAAGGCTTGATTAGATGGGCCCGGGCAGCTAGAGAGTACGGTTTGATGGGTGATAGTGTGAGTATGGTTATGTATATGCGTGAACTGAGCAAGCAGTGGACAGGAGTTCAAATTTTGCGAGAAGACATTGAAATAGAAACCGCACGAATGCTGTGGGAGCAAGGAGAGCGGGATAGTTCAATTAAAATATTGAAAAAAGTGTGGGAACGATTGAAAGAAGATGACAGGGTGAAAAGGGAAGATTTTCAACAATTGGCATGTCGATTAGCGTACGAAGTAGAGGAAGCAAAGGTTGAACGAGTTGAGGATATTATGAAGGAATATTACGATAAATTAGATACGGGAGGGGAAACGCATCAAACGGCAAATGCAATGGCACGAGGGTACTCTGAATATGCAAAGTTCTGCGATCGACAAGTAAGACAAGGGGGTTACGAAGAGAGAATTTTACGCAAGGAACGTGGAATGGCATTGGGCAAACAAGAAATGGATGCCTATGAGAAAGTAATCAAAGAGTATCGAAGTAAAGAAGATGAAGGAAAACGAAAACGCTTTGAAAAGAGGGTTCATGACATGAAAAAGTGGAGAGAGATTGGAGAAGAGGAAATAGGTCGACTTAGGAAAACTTGGGATAAATTTGTCCTAAAAGGATTGGAAAATTACCTACGCTCCATGGAAAGTAGTGATGATTTTGATGACATTAGTTCTGTGGGATTTTTAGGACTGTGGTTTGAACACCGAAAAAATGAAAAGGCCAACTGTGTAGTTAAATCACGAATTGAAAAGGTTGGAAGTGGAAAATTTGTTTGGTTAATGGAACAATTAATGAGTAGGCTTGGAGAGCAATCTAACAATGAAGCGGATAAACAAATTAAGGTTACGTCTAATAACTGTCAAACTGAAAATAAACGGACCCCGGAATGTTTCCTAAGTTTAATTAAGGCTTTGATTCTCCGAATATGTTTCGATCATCCATACCACGGAATGCCGTCCATATACACCGCCATAGAAGAAGGAAATGCAGGTACACCAGTATCCACTTTTTCTTCGACCAATGCAGGGGTAACTCGTGGACCCACAATTTTGTTGAGCTCAACGTTTCATTCGCCAGTACATTCGTCACGTGCAACCATGGTGGAGAAAAGGGCTTTAGTTGCAAGGGAAATATCTGGGGAATTTAATGCTCGGCGTACAAGAATCAGTCAGGTTTGGCGAGATATATATTTAAGTAGTTCATTATATTATGATGTGGCGCGGATGCGAGTTAAACGGGAGGAAAGCCATAAAATGGAATTATACCGAGAAACACGCAAATTATTGAATACAATTCCTAGATTAAATCTTCCCCCGCCTACTTTAAATGTTAGGGTACGCAATGACGGAGATTATTTTAGTCCGGGTATACTTCCCAAGGTAACGGGATTTAAGGAAGATTTTATCGTGGCAGAAGGGCTTAGTATGCCTAAAATTATAGTAGAAATTGCGGATAATGGACAAAGCTATAAGTGTATAGTTAAAGATGGCTCATCAACTACTTCGGCGTTAGACGCAACGAGCTGCAAACGAGATGTTGTAATGCAGCAAGTTTTGAATCAAATTAACAGGATTCTCCACGTCCAGTTTCAAGCTAGGTTCAGGGCATTACGCATACGAACTTACAAAGTACTACCACTTAAATTTAATGCATCTATCATCCAATTTATAGATAATACCCTTTCATTGGCAGAGTACTTGTCTTATGCTCATCATGCGTATCATCCGTCAGATTTACCTACAAAAGAATGCCGTAAAAAAATATTTTCGGTAATGAAAAGAGATAGTAAGACTCGCCTATCTACATTTAAACTAGTTTGCTCGCAATATTCGCCTGTGTTGCACCAATTCTTTTTCGAACGTTACTTATCAGCCGATGAATGGTTTTCTAAGAGGACAGCTTACACACGTAGTGTAGCGACGAACTCGATCACAGGATACATTCTTGGAATCGGTGACAGGCATCTTCAAAACATTTTGATTGATGAAACTAGTGGTGAACTGGTTCATGTAGACTTTGAAGTATGCTTCGAATCAGGTAAAATTTTACCAATCCCGGAGAACGTTCCATTTCGATTGACTCGTGATATTATCGATGCCATGGGATGCACGGGGTATGAAGGGGTATTTCGACGGTGTTGTCAATTTACACTGGGTGCTATGAACGAACATAGGGAGTGTATATTGACATTGCTCAACGTTCTTAAATTCGACCCCTTCTATGACTGGAGTATTACGAGTCTTCGTGCCAAACGAATTCAAAATATTAAAGATGACGAGGATCATGAGGATTGCTCACCTATCATAAATTCTCTCACCCCACTTGCAAATGATCTGAACCCTACACAGTCCCAAACTCATTTTATTCTTGCACTTAACACTGTTAAAAAAAAACTCAATAAAGATAAATTAAGCATTAAAGCTACTGTCAACGAGCTTATTCAACAAGCAACAGATCCACGAAACTTATCAGTGCTATTTGCAGGCTGGGCGGCATATTCTTGATATGCGAATAGTTTACCGTAATTATTTTTCTTACCTCAATCATTCAACTTATGTTGCTAACATCTCAATATTCTACTGGAAGTATTTATGATGTGTTGACTACTAAATTTTTTAATAACGGGGTACTTAAAATTTGCATAATCGGGGTACGGTGAGGACGAATTTATGTGAGCTCAATGACGTTGATAAATGAAGAAATTGGTGATTTAATTCCCAAGGTTTCACTTTTAATCCGGATTTATCATATTCTTCATCCATAAATTTGGCACATAACCACTTATCGGGAATAATATACAATGCCTATGTCAATGCTAATGATGTAGATTGTTAAAGTGTTTACAAAAAATTTTTTTTCCGACTCAAAATTGTGTCGACCAACAATAAATTTTTTTCTATTTAAATCCCTCAAACCCGCAGAGTTAAAATTCTTTACTTCATCATTCTTTTGCGAGGCCTTTGGGTACATTAACCTACAATTTTCAAGGTTAAAATCAACATCAGTCTCAGCCATTATGATTACCTTTACCATTTTATTTCTATTTATTCTTCGTTCTATCGAAGTACTTGGATATGACATGAGAATTGAATACGTCGCACCACGGGCCGTCTGCACCGACCATAACATGATTAGTGCACTTATGGTGAAGTACCCTAAAAACTTTTTACATTACTTTGCAGATTGCAAGAGAAAATTAGCACTAAATTACCTTTGTACACAACCTGAAAGGAATTTAGGACAGCTTAGAGTCGATAATAGTGATGAAGTTGTTTACTTTAACTCTGACTTTCAACTTGCATTGTCCTCCAACCCAAATTCTCTTCGCAACTCTACTCGTGACGTATTTCAGTTACTACGGCGCTCAAACACTACAGCCACGGTTCTCCCAGTTATTAATTCTAAACCACATTCGTTTGCATTGTGCCCTACACAGATCGATTCTCGACTCTTGGGGGAGTATACGAATAATAACCAAACGGATGTGGAATTGCTGAGCTACCGAGTTTATAGTATGCCAGACTCTCCTCATCTTCAAATGAGTTTAAATGATGAATGTCTTTCCATTGATATCTGGATTAAACATTTAGGCGGGGACTGTGGAATAAATGAGTCAAATTTTGATGATTTAAAACAACAATATCCTAAGAACTCATCTGGACCTATAATTCAAACTGATCCATCAAAAATTCTTACTTTGGATATGGATCCGTCAACGCCAACGGAACCGAATGACAAATCCAATACTAAAAGTAAAGAGTCTCATCGTATATCATCATCTCATGACGAGACTTTATCCGACGAAGATGAAACCTTGAATACTTCCGATGTGAACTATGGCAAACAATGGAAAGATATACAGAAATCTGAAGAGGATAAACCAAGTATGGCAGATGTTATGACAAACCCTCTCAATCAAAAGAATGCACCCAAAGTTCAGAATGGAGGAGCTGAAGTTAGTGACGAGGTAGAGAATGATAAGTTTGATGTAGCGACACAGGAAAGAGAACAAGAACATGCTAGGATTAAGAATATATCAAATTCCTACCGGACCCATTTGTCTGATCGCCCTGAACTGTTTTGGGAGTCTACAATATCGCCTGCATCATCAGAGCTTAAGGGATGGGCGCCAAATAAGTCTAATCAGGGCGAACAAAGTTTAAATGGCAAGTCACCGACGAGCATAGGTAGCACGTTTGGGGAAGAGAAACATAGAGGTGGAGATTCAACTTCAACAATAGCCGAGGAAGAGAGGGAACACGCTAAAATCAAAGAATTAGCAGAATCTTACAAACCTCATATGTCTGAAGACACTGATAAACAAATTAAATTTAATCGATGGAGTCAACCGGAAAATGAAAAGGAAAAGAAGCAGCCTGAGATACCTGTTCGGGAAGAGTTACAAAGGCATAATAGTAGATTAAAGGGTAGCAATGGATACGTATCAAATACATCTGAACGTGGAACATTGTCAGCTGGTGAAAGAGAACGGGAGCATGCCAAGGTTAAGTATATTGCAGAGTCTTATGAACCAGCAAGGGTGAACACATTGCATGGATCTGAACAAGGATCAAATCGGCGGGGTCAACCATCATCAGTGGATGCTATGGCAAGTGAACGAGAGCATACCAGGATTAAGGAAATTGCAGAATCTTATGGACCTTCAAGTAAGGTGAAGAGGGAAGCTTTACGCGGATCAAAACGGAATGTAACCGAGCATGATGGACCGGATTCTACCCCAGGTCAAAGTGAACGAGTACATGCTAGGATTAAGGAAATTGCGGAATCTTACAGGCCTCATAAACCAGCAGAGATGAAAACGTCGCATGGATCTGAACAGGGATCAAATTCGCAGGATCAACCATCACAAACAGATTCCTGGATAAATGAACGAGAGCATGCCAGAATTAAGAAAATCGCCGAATCTTATAGACCCTTAAAAAAAGCGAAGAGGGAAACTTTACGTGGGCGTAAGCGGAATGTTGGTGAAAACGATCGGTCAATCTTAACTCTAAGTAGAAATGAACGAGAGCATTCCAGGATTAAGGAAATTGCAGAATCTTATAGCCCTAAAAATAAAGCGAAGAGGGCAATTTAACGTGGTTCCAAGTGAAAAATTACGTGAATACAATGGGACGGTTTAAACCTTTATACGCAAACGAACGAAAGTATATCAATACATGAAAAATCGGTCAATCTTATGAATCTTGCAGGTAACCTTTAGAAATGAAATATTGATTAGAGCCGAGTTACATATTAAGTGTGTTGCAGGTTAAATCAAAGAAGCCAAAAGAAATTGTACACTACAGGTTAGCTTTGCCGACTCCGATGAACAAAACAAATGGTGGTAGCTAGCTTTCAATGGCATACTGGATTATAATATATAGTATGTTACAAGTTCAGTTATTTATACGGTTATGTTTGGACAAGTTTAGACATAAGTCTAAAAATGTTTTTGAATAAAGCCGTAATTGCATAATTGAACTACTAACTCTATGATAGTGATTTTACACTAACACGAATCTTGATCTACAAAGAAAGCTTTTATTGAAATCTTTAAATTGTGGGGCTATATTTTCTGGAATCAAAAAGAGCAAATGGGTATCAAACCTGTCTATCAGTACGTTGAATGAGATGTATTATAGGAACTAGGATGAAATAGTCAGTGGTTTGATTGCTATAATTTTGTACAAAATCATTGTCTATAAATGCTGGGAAATTATAAGAATTGATATTCTCCATTATCGAGTCGAATGAATTTACATATTAATATTGGTTAAAATATGTTTATGCTGTAGAGCGAATTTGCAAAAGTACAACCATAACATCTATTACAGGTGTAATATGTTGATTACAAAATATAAATTTTTCGGTTTGGGACAGTATACAAATTGGATACAAGCAACATGAAATTTAGCATGAGAATTGAAATTTAAATCAAGCGTATAAGTAATTCACCATTAGGATTTTGAAGTAATATAAAATATTGGATCCTTCGTAGTAGTCAAAAGCGTGGGATGGGATATGCATTGAAATGAAACAGAAAATAATCAACACATACCTCAATTTTAAACATAAAGCTAAACTCAATTATAATACAATTTTAATTCGTAAAATTATTCACCCCAAAATTTTGCAATTAATCATAAATTACCATTACACACATTACTTACCTTTATTTTAATTCTGAACATACATTCAAGTCAGTTTATTACCCAAAACGGTAATTCGCACTGAAGCCATCACCACGCTGCAAACCACGTGATCCATGGACCAGAATGCTTATCTCAGCAGACTGAGCATATGCCAGTCACGTGGTTCACTGAATGGAGAAAATTTGGGGATTTAGGTGTTCGCGATGAAATTTTCCAAAAAATTAGCATGGAGCATTTAGTACGATATCGGTGGAAAGAATATTTTGAGTATAGATTTGACGGGGGTTTTGCAGGGTCAATTTTACGGGTTAGCGGGAAATCATGCACAAGAGTATTGTTAGGCTTGGGTCGGTTAAATTTTGATAGATTATTTGAATGCTATTTCGGTTAAGTTCGGAGCGTTCAACTGTTCAAGTATCCTGGAGAGGGTAAGAATTTTATTTGGAATTTTTTTGGCAAATTAGATTATTAAGGTTTTAATGAAATAGAGATCAAGGTTAATTGTGACATTTAATCTTCAATATGGAAAAGTCTTATGGAACGGAATCGGGGAATAGCAAGTTGGACGCGTCGGAGTATTCTCTGGTTAATCCGTTTGTTGACCCGGAACTGCTAAGTTCATCAGGGTCATTTTCAGCGTGTACATCTACAACGGGATCTATGACCGGGTGTACAGCTGGAATGCAAATGGAAGTGGGAACGGGAAATGGAGAACGAAGTAAACTCAGCAATGCTGAGTTGAAAAAGCTTGCAAAACTGGAAAAAGCATCTCGTAGGATGCAACGAAAAACTACTGAAACAAACGTACGTACAGGTACGGGGAATTGTCAAGGATTGCGCATGGACTCTGGTGTACGCACAGTAAATGCGACAAATTTATCCGGTATTTCATTATCCCACACTCTTTCTCACAGTTCAGGTCAGAATACATCTACGGGATCCGTTAGTGGTTCAACAAGCACTACTATGCTGAATACTTTGGGATCGGATCATACTATTACATTTAAAAATTCATCACGGTTAACTTTACCGCCTTCATTACCTCCGTCGTCACCATTATTGGATACCTCTACACCGCGTACATCACGAGGTGATACGGATAAAAATGTAGCGTTGTTTGGACATTTGTACGGTCAGTCGCGAAGATCTTCGATTGGAAATAAATTTAAAGAAGTTCATCCAAGCGTTTTAACGCTAGGACTAAAGATGAGCTGTTACGAGATTTGTGGAAGTAATGCTAGGTGCCTGGCTATGCTATTAGCGTTTAAGAACGTTTTGCTCTCGTATACGACACCGGAGGGAACATCTTTAGCAAGACACTTAACATCGCATCACCTTTCACCGCAAATTGACTTTTTAAAATCATGTCGACCACTTAGCATATCCATGGGTAATGCGATACGATATTTGAAAGATCTGATCATTAAAATTGACCCATCAACACCGGAAATGGATGCGAAAGCTGCACTTATTGATGCAATCGATACATTCATCTATGAAAGGATTGTATATGCAGATACGGTGATCAGTCAAACCGGCGCAGGAAAAATTCGACAAGATGATGTGATAGTTACATTTGCTAAATCAAGTATTATCTTGAAGACTTTTTTGGAAGCATGGCATGCAGGTGTTAAATTTGAAGTAATTGTAGTGGATAGCAAACCATTATTTGAGGGTAGTCATTTGGCATCAGAGCTTGCACGACATGGAATTCGAGTTTCCTATACACTTGTAAGCGGAGCATGTCACGCTGTTGCGCGGGCCACAAAAGTTTTCTTAGGAGCACATGCGATGATGGGAAATGGATGCCTTTATTCGAGAGTTGGAACTGCCATAATTGCAATGCACGCCAAAGTTCGACACATACCGGTGATAGTGTGCTGCGAAAGTTTGAAATTCACGGATCGAGTTGTACTTGACTCGATCGTGATGAATGAAATAGCTCCAGAGGCAGAAATATTGGGAGTTACACGAGTTCACACGGATACAGCCACAACTACAGCGGATCATTTAGTACAAGCTTGGACTGAAACGTCTAATTTACAAGTTTTAAACATAATGTACGATGTTACACCAGCCGAATACATCACGATGGTTATTACGGAGTACGGAAGTCTGCCGCCGAGCGTTGTTCCAGTCGTCTTTCGGTTTTTTTGTGATGTTAATTAAATTTTGGACAAAGGGTAACTTAATGCGTCCGCAGCGCCAATATTCCTGCATCTGTAAACCTCAAATGCTTTAAAATACACTACAGTATATCTAATCGAAGTTGAACTTCACGGTAATGATGAGGTTACGGAAGAAATCGTGAATTCTGGCTCAATAGGATTATCGGACATCTGGTTTAGTTGATTTGATGATCTGAAGAATTCATTCCAATCAATTAAACCATCTTCGCCATCAGTTGACTCGGGAGTGTAACCTCCACCGCGAAGGTAGAATTCACTATCACCGATTTTCCGGCCACGTTGAATCCATCTTTGACGATAATTTTTTCGACGTTTATCGCACAGCCTTGTTAAAGTTGGCCAGTAAACGTTATGATCATATTGAAGATCAAATGTACCACCGAATTCTCGGGGTAATTGGTTCTGACTGATATGCTCGGTTAAGGGTTGGTTAAATAGCATCTTTGATTTAGTGACTGGATCGAGTAAGGGTGATATCAACTTGAAGAATGTTCGAATATACCAGGGTAAATCACTCACTAAAGCCTTTCCTAATCGTTCTGGATAATGACACTGGAGAATTCGAACGGTTTCCTTTCCCTGGGCTACACTGACATTTTTTCCACCAGTCATGGGTGAACCGTGAAACCGTATTAACAAAGTTAACATTTCACAACCTGGTGGCATTAATGTGATAACTTGTTCAAGCATGTATACAAGATGATGCAACTGTCGTGGACTACGTTCGGTATTTTGTCTCGCTGGATCGAGGTATAAGCACGGTCGACCTTGTCTATCGTAACCAAAAATACACTGCTTCCCTGTAGCGTTTTCAGGCCCAATGTAATCATCGGAAAAGGGAATTCCGTATTCTCGACGCCACTTTAACGTAGCAAACAAGCGTTTAATCGCTTCAGGTACACTCCATCGCGATGCAGTCAAGTAGCGAATAATACATTCACGCGTTAGAAACATTCGTTCATCGTCTGCGAGTGTTGACAAGACGGGTTCAGGTAAATTAAGTGAATCCAACGATGTTAAGGTTAACTTGGCTGTAATGTTGGTAACTTTATCTTTTTCCGGAGTACCTTCAATCGTTGAATTAGACCTGATAGTAGTAGCTGTTGTAGAATTATTAGTACAGGAGCAAGATGCACCACTATCATCTTTTGAATCAGTAGTGTCATTTATTGAGGAGTTTAACGATTGGCGGTATACTATGGGTAACTCTGGTAAACTTATGTTAACATTTATGCCATTTACATTAACTTTAATTCATGTGTTAACTTCGGTATCAATCCTATTACCTTTTTCATCCGAATACTTTGTCAAATGGTCAACACTGTAGTGATCTTCTTGTCTGTCTTCGCTATCGCCGTCACAATCCCCGTAACGTAAGGAAAAATAACTTAATATTTGATCGTACTTTGTCTCTTGTTCCGCTGTTAAGGTACGTTTTCCCGATATTGTTAGTATGCCCGGAGAACCTTTAATATTACCATTTTCATCGTTAGAATGCCCCGTAGCAGTGTTGCTTCCACTACTTCTTTGTACAGAAGATGAAACTTTACTATTATCAATTTTTCGAAACATTTTATGACGTGCTGACACTTAACTCGTCTCCAAGGATAAAATTTTACCCACAAATCTTCCTTAATAACCTTAAAGTAACCCAACAATTATATTCCAATGAAAGCCTTTTCCCGTAAAATTCCACCACAACCCTCCAACCCGTCCTAACCTATCAGCTATTTTCAAATCTTCTTTTATCATCATCGCGTTCCTCACGCGGGCAATATTTTCCCTTGCATCTTTCCCCTCCCTCCCTCTCATTTGTACACGTGACAGCTAACGTCAGCCGCTGAGTAATGGGCTCGGGCGCTGGAAGGGGGAGTGGGGACGGGTGGGAGGGGAGAGGATGGATGAATAGAAGGTAAATGGAGCTTTGTTTGATGGAATTAATGTACACATTGGAATTGGTTTTGCGCGGGTAAAGAAATTCTGCGGAATTAGCAGTAAGAAACAGTTTACTCGTATAATATTGTGTATACTAGTACGCGTATGTTTCTAACATTCAGTTGGTCAGCGTGCGCGTACATACTACGGAAAATTAATTCGTTATACAATGTCGTCAAAATCGCGAGACACTTTGGATGGTTCAATATTAGCTTCAATACACGAGTTAAATCAATTATTTGCGCTTACAAGTGTATCATCATCTGATACAACATGTCTTTCCGGCGAAATTATCGATGAATTACACTCTATACAACGTAGCTTTGGCCTTAGTCTAACTGATTTACACATTAAATGGGAGGCTTACTGCCTTAAAATGAAGATTAAAGCATCCCAGGCCATGACATTGAACTTACTACGAGATTTTCGTCAAGATTTACACAATCAAGTTAGCGTATTAGCTCGCTCTGCTCATCATTCTCGCTCTAAGCCAAAGTTAAAACGTGCCAAACTAGCCCAAGTAACTGCTACCGCGGGTACTGTGCAATCTTCAACAAACATTTCCGATATGTAAGTACACCCCCAGTGTGAATTTTAGTACGTACACGCTTCCTTCCATGAATTTAAGCTTGTCTTACCACATTCCGACTGGTTACAATGCTAATATATACGTATAAAATGTTTCTGCCAACTTTTTCATTTTCTCCCCGCCTTACCAGTTTAGGAGAGTTCATCACCCCAGCTCTTGCACCGCCTCACCCCGCCCCCGAGTCGGATCATCCCCCTACCGATCCCCCTTGCGCCACCCCTTCCTCCCCCTCCCAACCATCTGCGCCACCCCCATCCGGAGATCTTGATCCCGACCCTCCGGCCTCGTATGAGCTGACTAATCTGTATGTGTTTTTTTTATTTAAGCGAGTTGCTGTGGATTGTCGAGAACCTTTCTTCTTCTTGCCCTCAAAACAACTCTTTCTCTTTATTTTCTGGTTTTTGAATTTACTTTTGGCAAAGTTTAACAAATAATCTTCCAGTCCGGCTAAACATAATGCTGCAAAGGATTACAATGATGTCCCCAACGTTAAAATTCCTTCAAATCAATTTGGGCGGATTTTTGATTCACTTAATCCCCACCTTACTTTATCCACCCGTGATACGTCGTGGCAGGAAAGTCGCGTCAAAATTAAGCCTTACACGGATATCTCAAAATTCGCTCATCGCACCATGGGGATGAAGATTAGTGAAGCTGCTGAAGTATTAGATGACCGAATTGAAGAATTCATGGCATTGGTACAAGATCATTATCAGTTCGATGATGATAAATTTGGTAATCCCGTCATTCAATCTATATCACCTTTGATAGCGGTCGGTCGTATTGTCTGTGATACTCCAGATGGTCAGAAATTATTTCCTCATTCAATGCTTCTTGAACCTTCTTTGAGAGTCGGATCAGGGTTACGGGTGCCCATAAACGTTGATCGAATTGATGATTATGCTTTCTTTCCCGGAAAAATTGTCGCCTTTCGTGGTTGTAATCCTACAGGTGAAGAATTCATAGTATTGGAGTCAATTCCTATCCCCCTGCTTGACATGCCTAGTACAAGTTACTCGGATTTCATTCAATTCAATAATCGATTGATCAATCCCTCCCCAAACTCTACTACGAATCCTCCTCCACCCAATAATGCTATTCAAACAGATCAAGTCACTCCATTAACCGTCATCGTCGCATCTGGCCCATATACTACTCATGAGCGCCTGTTTCCTGTGGCATTCAAACCTTTTCTAGTTTTACTTGAACAGGTTAAACAAGCGTGCGCCGATTTACTTATTTTGTGCGGTCCGTTCCTCGACTTAGACCATCCTAGTATCCGATTAGGTGATGTGCACTTCCCTCTCGAGCCTGGAGCTCCAACTGTTAATAACTCTGATGTTGCGGACGTCTTCAAATTTTACTTTTCTACCCCAATTAACAACCTATGTACATCAATGCCCAGCTTGAAAGTGATTATTTGTTCGTCGGTTCGCGATATAATCAATCGACATGTTTCATGGCCTCAAGATAGACTTGCAAAAGCTTCCTTGGGCTTATCAAGTAAACAGGTCCTTTCTGCAACAAACCCAATAACCCTCGGCATTAATGAAATAGTTATTGGAATGTCTACTCAAGATGTCTTCAATGCTATGCGCTTTGGTGAATGTGTGTCATCAGGTTGTGCTGGTGAAAATATCTTCCATAGACTATCACGTCAGTTAATTGAACAGCGACATTTCTTTCCCGTGTTTCCTCCACCATTACTCGATGGTAAAAGTGGTGATAAGCCTCACGGTCCATTTCGCATATTTCCTCCTAGTGAGAATGAGCCCAAGGAACCTTGGTCTGCATACGAAAATATCGGTTTCATGCTTGAGGTGCCCTATCTTAAATTGGCCGATTGGCTTGGTATGCGCCCCGATATTTTAATATCACCGTCCGTCTTGACCCCCTTTGTTAAGGTAGGTAATCTAGTTTGTACGTTTCCATATGGAGATTGGTTTTTGCTAATCTTGAAAATAGGTAGTTGATTCAGTTATAGTGGTAAATCCTGGAACGTTATGCAAATCCAAAGGTGCTGGCACATTTGCGAAGATTACGATCCATCCTATGTCAATTACACCTGACCTTGAACAATCAAAATCATTACCCCATAAAGTTTATCAGCGTGCTCGTGTCGATATAATTAAGATTTGATGGTCAAATGAATGCGCATTTGTGTGATTATGTATACTGTAGCTTGATGTTATAGAATTATATAGCGTGGTTGAAAGCTATCTTAACACGTAGTTGACAATTTCTTATTCACAACCAAGTTACAATTTTGCCTAATATCAAGAGTAACACAAATTTAGCTAGGGTGTAAATTCATGATGTTCCAATGATCCAAAACTGCCCACAGTTTTCACCGTGATTTAGCGATGCTAAACAAGATAAAAATTAAGAAAATTGTATTAGTTTTACGTGCACGCATACGAATTCGAGTGCTGGACGCGTAGTTCCGTACCTTAACAAACCCGATGTCGTGGGCTTTTTCCCGGAAACATTGTCGGCATAAATCCAAGCCGAATTTACGAATTAACCCCGCACGATGGGTACACACCCGACTAAAGTTTGTTAATCGACATTTCGTCAGGAATTTATGAACTGAACCCTTAAGCACAAG
The DNA here is from genome assembly GCA_009733715.1 of Herpomyces periplanetae. Lineage (NCBI taxonomy): Eukaryota > Fungi > Ascomycota > Laboulbeniomycetes > Herpomycetales > Herpomycetaceae > Herpomyces > Herpomyces periplanetae. The sequence continues at coordinate 53,652 of WMKJ01000049.1, read as the reverse complement.
CATATATCACATTAAACTTACCATTGTCGAGATCCTTTTCCGTACTTGCGCGGTCGAGAATACCAAACATTTTCGTGTGCCATACTGAACCAATTATTTCCGCAGTAAAACGTAAGAAGAACAACTGTAGCTTTACTCTTTCGTACACTTAAAAAATTATATCTCTTTTAATCGTCACCCTCGTTAAAAAATTCCCTATACATCCATACTTTTCTTCTTCACGATCTTTGTCACCTCCGCCCTTTTATATTCCCACCTCGCTTCTCCCTCTGTGCGCTTACCTAATATTTTCCACGTGAATTCTGACGTAAGCTGCTTAGGTAAGGTTGGCGATAGGAATTTTTGGAGATTTTGACACGCTTAAGAGGATTGTTTGCGTAGATTTGGGAAAATTTATTTTCAATTGCTCGCGTTTTTAAGTTGGATTGTGCTTCGATTAAATTTACGGCTAGAATGGTATGTTTCAAACTTGTTTGAAAGTTTTATCATGTTTTCTATATCGACTAATTTAGCATGATATATTTTACTTACACACTGGGCTGTAAATTTGAATCTGCACAATCAAGTCTCGCGATTCATCATACTACCACGTTCATTATCATTATGCTCATCATGCTGATTTTTTAGAAGATTTTAATCGAACACCTCTACAACCGGATAAGATCTTAATTCCTCCTAATTTGGAACCTCTAAATCCCGAGGATGAAGAAGATATAGTACCCGATCAGCACGCCGCTTTTGGAATTACCCGGGCTATTCACTCCTTTAAGGAACCTGTATGGAAAGATTTTCGTTTAGATGCTTTAATGGCTGAACCTTCATCGGATAATACAAGTTTTGGTGCAATGTTACGGGCCAATGCTCTTCGTTAATCAATCTTGAATGACTACACCTTCAGCTTCTCATTATTTACTCAAATCTGCTATGCCAATGTCCTTCTTGTAATGTATTGCGTCGACTTCGATGCGTTAATTTCCGGCCAATTATACTATCCAATGTTTGTGCTAATACAGTTTCATCGTAACGTGGTACTGTGCTGCCGGCTGCCCTGCGTCCGTATAACTGTATAGCCTCAATTCCCAGTTCCTTGAGTTCATTTTGTCTTGTCTTGGGTGTTCCTTGTCCTTCCAAATGGATAACGTGCGTCACATAATGTTTGTACTCCTCTTTTGGTACATTAACAATACCTCGACTTTCACCTGCTGCTTTAGCAATTGCTGCTACAAAGTCAAATGCTGTCAATGCTTCTGGAACTGGCCCTGTTTCTCTGTCCGTCATATTATTAAGTATAAGGATTTTACTCCGAATGTCCCCTGTTGCCAAAATTTTCCCTACTTCTTTCAATATTATTGACGGTATAATCGATGTAAACAGTGACCCTATACTGTATATCACACTTGTAGCACTCCTCAATGATTCGGTTACCTTTGGATTCGCATTTAGCCGTATCTCCTGGCCGTAGGGATTAATATACCAAATCCTCAATATACGTGATGGAAGATCCTCACTTGACTTGGAATATTCAATGTTGGGTTTTCTTAATGTTGCCAGAGATCCGGGTAAATTCTCATCTTCAACGTTATCATCCTCCAAGCTAATAGGTTTATCAATATCTGGTGATGATGCCCCAATGACAGTTGGTGGGGATGTATCACAAGGATGCGATATAGCATTTTGTCCAAGTAATAAATTTCCATTCGCGAGCTGGGCCGCAATATGATGTGTGAAATTTGTGTTGATTGCCGGCAACACAGATACATATTCTGGAATTTTGCAAATGCAGCCCAGTAAATAAATTGCACTTTCGAGATCCCGTGTGAACAATCGAGCTCCTGTTAAAAACAAGTTGCCTATACATGCCGATGAAAAGTTAAACTCGCTTGTCGGTCGGATTCGTTTGACTATTTCTCCATTAATAAAGTTCAAGTATGAGCGAATTAACTCGCGTTTCGCTGAACCAATTCCTTGCCAAAGAGTGCTACGGGTTTCAAGGATTTCTTGCCATTCCCGTTTAGCATTAGTTGATACAGCTGGTAATCGATAACTAAAAAATTTTCTTAAAGCTGAATTTTCATCGTCTTCACTTTCGCTACATGGGATGAACCGGATAAGTCGGTCTGAGTGATAGACATAGTGTAAGTTTAGGTTTTAGCTAACGGAAGAAAAGCACAACGTTAGTGACATACTTCGTATATCTCCCACGCCTATTTAAGCTCAATTCCTAGTCGTTAATATGGATCACGGTAGTACTAATTAGAATACGCGTGCGTGTAAAGCTCTCACATGAGCATTTGTGAGGTCGCTTTTTTCGCTGGCACTATGCAACTTACCCGGACCTCCGAATACTCGAATTAACTCGGACGAACTACCACCATTATCACTTATTGGCATGATAAATTTGAGGGAAAGGTGATGTTTTTGAGCGACATTCGAAAACACTTCGATAATACTATTGGCTGCGCTGCCACCAGAAAACACTGCTATACATTTACCCTTGGATCTAAATACCGAATTTATGCTGTGAGAAGCAGTAGTAACTCGTGATGATCGAGGTTGCCGATGCTTTTATAACCATAAATAATGCAGACTTAACTTACCCGGAAGTATCAATTGTCGAAGCGTTAGATGAAGACATAATTAAACACAATATTGATAGAATGATTTGGTATTAATAAAAGATGAGTAACTAAGCTTTACGATTCCCAAGTAGTGGGTAACGAGTAAATATTTTGGTTTAGTATGGTAAGATGTGTGATGTAGAAGAATAAGTTTGTAGATAGAACTTAGACTGGATGGAATAGGAGTGAGTGTATGGTGGAAGCTGTTAGTCAAGGTAAGTTAAATTGACGACTGTCGTGTAACTCGGAGGAAGCGCGATAGATATTTTGTGGTTATGCCGGTTCAGTGCACTGAACAGCATGGATAACCCGGTAGTTGTCAATCGACCATGGTCAACCTTCCAAATAATTTTATTACGATTGTTATGAAAACTAGGAGGGAAGTGTATATTCAGCTTTCTGTGAACGCTAAGGCTAAGGCTTACGCTGACCAGCACGTATGATTGTGTGTACACGTTGCAACCGAATGATGATTAGAGTATTTAACGTTAACGCGTAAATCAGTTTAATGTGGACCAGTACACAAGAAATTTTGTAGGAATAAGCACCCAAGCATGCCTGCGTACACACATACACACATACACACATACACACACACACACACACGCATATACATACACACACGCTCATTCTCTCTGGCATACATAAACAACTAAACGCCTCACTATGAATTGCCCTCGCGATATATCATCAACGGTACACGGGGCGGGGCTTGAAGAGAATAGGAAGTGAAATGCATACAACGCGACCTAACTCGACCATCGAGTGTAAAGTATACGTAAATTAATTTGAATCTATCGTAGCCGCCGCCTCACGTGCTAATACGCGCAATTGTTTTTCGCGAAGTTTAACCTTTAATTCATCGATAATTCGATCCTGTCGTTTCTCCACACCCTGTAGCCAGTACCCAAACCCTGCTCCTACTCCCGCGTACGCAGGATATACCAGCATAAATCGAACATTTCGTTGTACCATCGGTTGCATTTGAATACCCAGTGACCATATTCGTGTCGCTAGACCTGTAATACTCTCACTCCCGCTCCCACCAGTTAGCCTACACATGTGGATAAAATGGTACCAGATCATTCACTCATACGTACCGAATCCCGCCCAAAATAACACTTGGTTCACCATATTTGACCCTTGTAACAGACCACTCTCACTCCCTCAATTAATCAATATAAATTCACACGATACAACGTAAACCACCAGCAAACATTCGTAGGTACAATTATTCTGTCCCTTAAATGAACCACGCTTGGATAAACATTTATCCCTTTCCGCTTCCACCGCCACACCCCGCCACACCGAGCTTCGGGATGCAATTCCCTCTGGTCCATATTATCACCTGATTACTCCCGGGCGTGGCTTTGGTTCTTACGTCATGATGACGTATGTGTGGGGAGGAGGAAGGTGTACCGAGTGGTCCGATGAGCCAAATTTGGGTAAAACTGGTCAAAAATTTGATAAAAGTTAAAAGATAAATATTTTTCGCACTTATCAATTGGTTTAATACACAGTTAATTGCATCTTTGAAATTTTCTCTATCATTTCCACAAATATTTAATTCAACACGATGTTAGCTACAATGGTGTACTCTTGTTCCTTGATCATCGGTGTGGAGTATTTTGACTTCGGTATCAATTTGTCGTGATTTAAATGCCTCTTGCATTCTTGCAGCGATTTTATCGACATTAGTACGCGCAAATGCAAGAACTGCACTAGGTTAATTAAACTATCTAAAATTATTGCACGCATTTAACTTATATTGTTGCTTGCTTAACTTACTTGATGGTCCAGCACCCGACAGACAAACGCCCAATAACCCGGGATATCGCTCGGGGTTCATTTGATCCAGGATCTCGTTAAAGCCTGGAATCAACTTCATCCGGTAAGGTTGATGAACTATACTCTTTACAATCAGAACACTCGTCAAGCCAAAACGTCATGTATGCAAGTAGTATCGTAAAGGCATCATAGCAGGTGCACCAAAATTAAATCACTATAACAATAGTGACTTACCCTTATCTTGCATTAACTCAAAAATAAATTTATCGTCAAGCGGAGAATCGGACAATGCATTTGCCAAAAGTGCAGTTCTCTGCATATTATACACTAAATCTCCGCGCGTGTATTGATCTGGTAAAACATTTCGGGAATCTGTTGTAGGAAGTACAAATGCAGGTATAACGAGTATGCATGTTATATCAGGTGATAGTACACATTGACGTAAACTGACCAAGCCTTCTGGAGGTGGTAAAACTTGTGTATTATCAGGATCCAACACATCGGGAAAACTGTCCAACGGTGGATCACGTCTATGAACAAGTGTAATCACCATATTTCCAAAAAGTGACGCCGTAATACTGGTACAATATTTCAAAGTTTAACGCCCATACATATTACACAAGTATGCATTCATATGCCCAACGTAACTCGTTTTAAATGTACCAAAACGTAACGTTGATCATGTATTTAACGAAAAAACATAATTCATATTCAACTTACTTATCAGCATGCCTTTCAACCATAAGACAGTATTCCTAAGATTTACCTAATTCAGTATCACAACCTGATATAAATTTATTCTTCTTAAAGTGAATTACTGTAACCTACCAAAAGTCTCTGTTTTGTTAAATCTAGGTCAGCAATCTGATTAGCAATTGTAGCTCCCGCCACGATTGAAGCACCAGATGATCCAAGACCCCGACCAAGGGGAATTTGATTGTTAATGTGTAAATTAATTTGCGAGTCAAGCTGTAATTTATCATGACACTGGAGCACGTAAGTAGCAACCTGACAAATTAAATTTCGGCGGGGATCACAGCTTATATCTTGTGCGTTGACTCCTTCACACGTAATAGTCCATTGTAAACCTTTGGATGAAATCTTCACTGGAGTAAGTGTTACAGTAACTGTTAGGTATAAAGTTAAAGCCAGACCGATCTAAAGGTTTCGAGGTAGAATCAATTACGATCAGTATACTTGACAGTGGTGCCCTCCCATAATGAACAAAGTAACGTTTCCTTTACGCAAATCATGTAATTGTGTTGACACAATTAATCCAAGTAAATGTAAAACGCAAAACCAAACATGGTAACAAAGCAGATCAACATGTTAACCTATAAAGTAGAGCATAGCGTGCGTACAGTGTCAAAACCAGGTCCAATGTTGGCAGATGAACCAGGAACTGTAATCGTTAACATGATGTGTTAACGCTCCCTTTTGTGCTTGAGATTCCAGCGATAGCAAAACGTGATGTCTTGTAAGGGAAAATTATGAATGAACATTCAGATATACTAAGATGAGTATTATATATTCTGATAATATTTGCATGGCATCATTCACAAAACGCTCAGTTCAACCACATCGTTCGCCGTGCGACTTTTTGCGCCACACACATATCCAAACTCGCCGACACTTTGAGACTAGCTAAGCCACAGGGTCTAGTGACTGGAGCATTGAGGCGTCCATAAAGATAGTTTTGTTAAATGAATGTTTAGCAGGTTAGAAAAATTTGGGTAAACCAAATATGTATAAATTGGTAATGAGTTTTTACTGAGCACACGTCTATGTGGGCTTCATATTTGTCAAGTACAGCTAACGAAGAATTAACGATCATGAATAACATGAAAGAGAACAGAGGTTAGAATCACGGTGTAATAGAAATCGGTCGTAGGTACGCGTGTACGGGTTCGCACGCAAATAAAAGAGTGTAAAATCGTCAAAACAACATTAACAAAAACTTACCAAAGTCAAGGCAAATAGAAATACTGACAAGATTTCATGGAGGAGATGAACGTAAACGCCGCTGATAAGGGAAAAATGGAAAAAGATCGAGAAAATGATAATGCGAGCGATTTGTATAGATTAAAAGAGCGAGCATTGGGTGTATTGAGTGAACGTAAAATCGTTAAGCGGAGTGAACTTCCCATATCCTCAGCTCAGCGAGCAATAATTGATGGTCTAATTAATAATTTCAAACGCAAGGGAGAATTTGACCGATTGCGTAAACTGGCCTTTGAACGAGTGGAAAGCGAACACAATGTTAAAGCCCAACTCATCGAAACATTAAATCAACTCAGTTTGCGCGAGGTGGAACATAATCCCGGTTTACTCGTCAAAGATCGTCGTGCTGCCAGTGCTTTACTTGAAGGCACCGCTGAACGAAGCGGTCTGTACAACCAGGTTAACGCATTCATCGATACATGTATTCATGATTTGCTCGATCAGATCGAGTCAACTTTACGTGAGTACCGACAACGTGAAATTGGCTATGATGAAGCTGAAAATGAACGTGAGCGTGATGGAAAAACGGAGCAGGAGTATGCTCGTGAAGCTTCGGAAAAGATGAAAGATCGTATAGACAAGCTGGTCCAAGAAATTTCCTTACAGCGAAGGCAAGAGTCTGAATCCTCTAGGCATGCAAAGCGAGCACGAATTGATAACACTCCAGGTTATTCGGGTGAGTCGAGAAGAGACTCTTCCGTGACGCACATTTACTCTAATGAAAAAAATTATACAATGGAACGAAATGATGTCAGCACATTCGGTCATAAGAACGATTCTTATTTTGGACGAAATGGAAGAGGTGAACAAAAACTTGAACGGTTTAGCAAGGATTCACGAGGATACCGGTACGACGGAAACGATGAAAGGAATATATCACGATCACATCGATATAATGGACATGAGTACAAAGGTCATTACAAAGAGAGGCGAGGTGGACATATTACTCACACTAGTAGTTTTCGAGGACATCGCCGAGACGGTGATACCAACAGGGAGAGTGCCAGTACTGAAGGATACAGAGGAAAAGAAGATCAGTTCTGGAATCGTCAGAGCTACACATGCAGAAATAGTGAAGCGGCACCCACGATGTATGAGGAAGATGAGAGAAGTGGGAGTAGAGATTGTGTTACTTGTTATGATGACGATGACGGAAAAAGAGTTGAAGAAGAAACAGAAAGTGAATATAAAAAACTCGAAAAGACAATCAGATCCGTATCAGAATCAGAATCCGAGCTAAGATCAGATAAGTGTACAGAGCGAATTCGTGGTCGAAGGAACAGTTCAGGGTCCCTTTCGTCAGGATCAACATCAAGTCAACGAAGTAAATCACGTTCATCATGGAATAATGAATGGAATAGAGACCGTCGATCCCGGAATAATAACCGTGCACAATCATCACATACAACATATTCAGGTCGAGATGGATTTCATCGGCTTAATACGTCATATCATGACAGTAGCTATCAGTATGAACATAGCGAGAATTCTAGAACGTTTCACAATTCATCTCAACGAGGAACATTCTTCAATCGATATAGTACACATTCATCAATTAGAAAGTTCGGTCGGCCACAGCATAATCCAATGCGATGGTCACACGATACGGAATCAAATTGTGGTAGAGCACCAATGATGACTACGTCTTTAACATCGACTAGAGGAACGTTGAAACGGTCGTCTTATTCCAGTCATTCATCGGAAAGTCGGACATATCGAAATTCCACAGTCGACACGGGAAGTGGGTCTAAACGCGGGGGATCATCATTCACGAGTATAACAGATAATTCAGAATCCAAGGCCAATTCATCACAAGTTAACATATCAACACACTGGCATTCATCACAGCGCAGTAATTAATGGTTAAAATAAGCATTAAAGTAGCGATGTAGGCCATTTAATAGAAAGTAACACCCCATCAAAAACCACGATTTTCCATTTTACACGACAGTATAAAGTTCATACTAACGGTAACAAATTTTTTTCTTTCAACATAGATGTAAGCTTACGTAAGTGTTAGTTAAGATTATACTAGGTTAACTTGTAAGAAAGACAAAAAAATAAACCAACATGAATGAAGACAAAATTTGCTCATTCCATCAACTACAAAACGGAGCACCATGCCCGTATTTATACTCGGAATCAAATAAGGCTAACCACTGTTATGCGAATATGTGTGCGATAAAAATCCCCTTAAGCGAGTTTGGGAAGGAAAGAGCACAGGTCGCAGTTTCCATTAATGATGTGTATGATGTTGAGGATGCAGAGAATGTTGAGGATGAGACGAAGAGTGTAAGATGGGATGATTTTGACACTTTTCGTTTGGCTGACCTAATGGGTCGCTGGGCTCAACGTGTTGTGGCTGTGGAGGACGGGGTACATGTTGTGTTAATACTGCATGATGGTTTGAAAGTACGTGATGTGATAAATTTGTCGCTCGCATACTTGGTTGTCCGCTAATCATTCCTCCGGATACATTACAATGATGTTGTGGGGCTTGTGTTCCTGTTGTTGTACTTGTTATTGAAGCCGCAGCGGCGGCAGCAGCTATCTGATGATTCGTTATTCCATGTGTATATCCTGGACATGAATTATACAATGATTCACTACGTGCATGCCCTTGAGATTTAGATATTGTTCCCCCTGGTTGACTATGAACTAATGTACCATTCCTTGTTGACATTGTACACGGTACGGCGTGTCCATACTTTTGAGATGCTGCCTGTTGTATAGATATTATGGGTACCGTTCCACTTGCCATTGGAACACCTGACAACTGCTGCATTTGCTGCATTTGTCGAAGATGTAATTGCTTTTGTTGTTGCTGATGCTGTTGCTGTTGCTGCTGCTGCTGCTGCTGCTGCTGATGTTGATGCTGTTGTATATTTGCCGTCGACATTTGGCTGGACCCAGTTGTAGATCCAGACCCTCCTGGAACAACGGATACTGATGCCGATTGCGAAGTTTGTGAGTTCTGTTGCGTTATTTGAGCTTGATACTGCGTTTGAACTGCTTGGTGGGATGATAATGGTTGCACATTGGATACTGTTGAACTTGATATAGTTTGGGCAACTCGTGGTGATATCATAACTGACCCTACCACAGAAGCGGGGACATTCAAACCTCTCTTAAACCACGGGTGAGTTAAGGCTTCTGCGGCAGAAATTCTCATTTCAGGTCGTAGCTTAAGCATTCGCAACAATAAATCTAAACCTAAAGGATCGATTTGTGGTAAGAACACCCGTAAATTCTGCGCCGAAAAAACGTGAAAATTTGATTTATACTCGGGTAAATGGGATATCCCAGGCCACGTTTGCTCATTTGGCGTACCCATTAATCGAAAAATCTTTTGCAATTGATCTTCGTTTGTAGTTCCGGGAAATAAAGGTCTGCCTGTAAACATTTCTGCCATAATACACCCTGCTGACCATATATCAATACTGGTATTATAATTTCGACTACCAAGTAACACATCTGGTGCACGATACCATAGGGTGACAACTTCATTTGAAAAAGTGTTAACAGGTATACCGAAAGCTCTTGCTAAACCAAAATCTGCCAGCTTTAATTCTCCGCTACTATTAATCAGTAGGTTTTGAGGCTTCAAATCTCGATGTAATACCCTATTCTCATGACAAAATGCTATTCCACGTAGCAACTGGAACATAAATGACTTGATAATGCTAGGTTCAAGAGCTCCTCTGTCACCACTGGAATCCATGAACTTTTTCAAATCACGGTCCATGAACTCAAACACTAGCATTAACTTGTTTTCCGTATGAATAACATCGTATAAAGCAACGATATTTGGATGTTTTAACTCTTTCATAAGGGAGATTTCTCTTATGGCTGTTGAAGGAGTGCCTTCTTCAGAATCCAGGTGAATTTCTTTCAATGCTACATACTCACCGGTTTGGCGATTTCGCCCTTTGTAAACCGTAGCATAAGTTCCTTCGCCAAGTTTTTCCAGTTGCTGAAAGCTATTTGGTGCTTTACGACCACTTGAATCGAGAACTCGTGTCGGAAAGGACAATGAAGATGCTGATTCGGGTGAATGGTCATGATTTGATGAACTTGATCCGTTAACGACACCTGCTGTGCCAGATGTCATGACTGAAGAAGGAACTGTGCCTGATGATTGAACGTCAACCGTGACGCCTTGAACTCCCACATATTCATTACAACTAGCAGGTACCGTGGTAGACATGAAAATTTTTGTTTAACACGATATGTCCGGTAAACTCTTAGGCAAACTTAATCTATCTTGATTTTTACGATTTTGCTCTTGTTTGAAAGTTTGCAGCATAACACCACTTAACTTTCACTGTATTCCCAATTCCCTGCCAATAAGTTTTCACCGTCAATATTCAAATCTTCCCTTTTACACTTTCGTACTCTATACACTTCAAAACGTCTGTGGCCAAACCACGTGATACACTTCAATGTATTCTGTTGTGAGTGTGTGCAGCCAGATGTTGAAAGGTGAATGGTACGACCAATATAGATAAAAAGAAACAGTTTAGTTTCAAGTTCACTTTAAAGCATGTCAATTATCGTAGTAAATGTATATTTGAGTTGATCTGTTACTTAACTTGATAATAGATTAACATACTAGAAATCTGGATTCAATTTTTTTATACACTTGACCCAATTTATTTTTTTAACGTGTGCGTAAAAACTTTGTATCACACTTATTGTGGCTGCTGCTGTTGCTTAACGATAATTAGTTAGAGATAAACCCTCCAACATATCTCAAACCATCACAATATTAACCTTGAGAAATTTATCCTCTTGCTGCACTCTAAAACTTGATCATGATGAACATCTCCATTTTATCCCTTTACATAACTCGATCTATCTCACAATAAGTCCCAACACATAAGTCCTTCTACCTTCAACCTATCCACTCATTTACTCTCCATTATATTCACCAATCTTTTTATCCCGTCACGTGATCCATTGCTCGTTTTGTTTTGAGCGAGTACCACGTGCGCTATCAGATTGCATTGTCATTTAGCCGGGTAATTTGAGTTACATGAAATATATTTTGCACCATTCTAAAAGAAAGTTCTACCGTGATCTACCGCCCCAACTAAATTTTGATCGTCAAATAAGTTTTCGCTTATAATACGTTCTTCCTTAACGGTAACTATGCATAAGCACGTGCTTTGGTGCATCCATCCGTCTTCACCTCCCCTTCCGTCACACCGTATAATTGTGGCTGTGCCCAACTTCGTGAAGGAATTTTTATATTTAAACCCTTGGTTTTGTTGGATATAAACCATTACTTTGCCTGTCGTGTCTCTAATTCATCTACTCTGCTTCTTTTATACGTAATATTCTCCATTGCTAATTAATCCGTTAACATGCTAAATTCCCAGACAGGAATTGCGTCAAAAATGATACTCCTCCCTCTGTGTGTATAGCATGCGTAAATTCACATGCACAAATCATGTACATCATACTACACACTATCGAAATATTACTTTCTATTCTACATCAAACCTAAATTGGATAAGTTGCTTCTAATGAATCACGATCAAAGCTGTCGAGATCTAAGCTGAAAATATACGACAAATCTTGCTACAAGCGCGTAATTTCACTTCATCAATTATACAAATCTTCATCATTTCCCCCATACCCAAAAACATTTCCATCATCGCCCGTAGTCGTCGTGTCATTTCTACCATTAGTATTCTGACGATCCGGGAATCGGAAAAATGCCGATCCTCCTGAATTTTTCATACTTTGCGCAAAACCTTCGTATCGACGTATTTCACTATCCGTGACACTACGCCGAGCGCTCCTCATCGCTTCCTCAAAGTGAGCTCGGGTTAACTGGGGTACTGGGTCATCCCCATCATCATCCTCCTCCATAGGATCCCCTTCATCTGCATTAGCACGTGCTTTTTGTTTCTCAATTTCGAGAGATATCGATTCTTTAATGGCTAATTTGCACGCTCTTTGCGTTACAAAGCCCAAATCTGCGCCGGAAAACCCATGTGTATTCGCTGCAATATACTCTAAGTCAACATCAGGTGCAACGGGTGTCTTACGAAGTTGAGCTTTTAATATTCCAACCCTCGAATCTTTATCCGGCAAAGGAACGTAAACAAGTGTATCCAGACGACCCGGCCGACAAAGTGCGCTATCAAGCTGCTCCGGTCGATTAGTAGCTCCAATGACGAAAACATTCTTCTTGGACGTCATTCCGTCCATTTCTATAAAAATATTAGTTAACAAACCTCATCCATTTCACTCTTACAAAAGAATTTCCCTGTCACTTACCCGTTAATAATTGATTTACTACCCGATCCGATGCTCCTCCAGCATCCCCCACCGATCCACCACGCGATTTAGCTATAGAATCAAGCTCATCAAGAAAAACAACACATGGGGCTGCAGCTCTAGCTTTATCAAAAATATCACGGATATTACTTTCCGACTCTCCAAACCACATAGATAAAAGCTCTGGACCCTTGACCGATATAAAGTTTGCTGCGCATTCGTTCGCAACCGCCTTAGCTAGCATAGTTTTACCCGTACCAGGTGGACCGTAAAACAATACACCCCGCGACGGAGATAATCCAAACTTGAGAAATTTTTCCGGATGGTCAACAGGATATTGAACACTTTCAATAAGCTCGCGCTTAACATCTTCTAATCCACCAATGTCCTCCCAGCGTACATTTGGTACTTCAACAACCGCTACTTCACGTAGCGCTGATGGGTTAGAAACACCCAAAGCAAATCTAAAGTTGTCCATAGTTACGCCAAGCGAATCGAGCACCTCAGCATCAATTGTATCTTCATCTAAATCAATTAGATCCATTTTTTCCCGGATTTGTTGCATTGCTGCTTCCGAACACAAAGATGCTAAATCAGACCCCACGTATCCATGTGTTTCGGCTGCTATGGATGTTAGGTCAACATCTTCGGCCAATTTCATATTTTTCGTATGAATCTGCAGGATTTCAAGACGTCCAGTCGGATCAGGTATTCCAATATCAACCTCACGATCGAATCTTCCAAATCTTCTCAGAGCTGGATCAATTGAATTGGGTCTGTTGGTCGCAGCCATAACGATAACGTTTGACCGAGCCTTCATTCCATCCATCAAAGTAAGAAGTTGAGATACAACTCGCCGTTCGACTTCTCCGTTAGTTTTATCACGCTTAGGTGCAATAGAATCAATTTCATCAATGAAGATGATAGATGGCGCTTGTTTTTCTGCTTCCTCGAAAGCCTTGCGAAGATTTGACTCAGATTCCCCCGCCATTTTAGACATAATTTCTGGTCCATTGATCAGAAAGAAAAACGCTCCAGTTTCATTAGCAACCGCACGTGCCATAAGAGTTTTTCCGGTACCAGGAGGCCCGTACAATAAAATCCCCCGGGGTGGTTTGATACCGATAGATTTGAATAATTGAGGATGTCGCAGAGGAAGTTCAACAAGCTCTCGAACTTGAGCCATTTGTTTCCGGCAACCACCAATATCATCATAGCCAACTTCATTGAGGTTCCCTTCTTCATCCTCTCGTTCAATGGGGTCGCCCTCACAATGTATAATTGTTTCTTGAGCGACAATTCCAACGTTGGGCGGATCAACTTCTACAACTTTAAACTCAACTTGTCTCATTCCACCTCTGACAATAAAGTTATCCCCTTGATGAACAGGTCGGTAAGCTTCGCGGAAATAAGGAGCAAGGAAAACATCAAATAAATTTCCCGTGAGTCCTTCCACTGTATCAGCAATAGGAAGGACAGCGATTCGTTTAGCCTGAGGAATAGTAAGTTAGCATAGTTTACAGTAATGTGGGAAAAACGGCTATTTAAATTTAGCGTTATACGTACATATTTAATGTCGGGACAAGGAGAAATTGTGATAACATCGCCATGCTTAACTCGAAGATTATGACGACTAACGCGATTTATTCCGGCACAAGACTCTTCTAAATTTTCATCTGGGAGTACAATCAATACGGTTTCCTTGCGTTTTTTACCCCTGACAATGACACTGTCGCCCCGGAAAAGCTGCAATACGTCCATAGCCGCAGGACTAAGAGCGATGACTGAATTATCATCATTTACAGCATCCGTGACACTAATAAGAAATTGTTGGTTAACGGCATAATTAGGAGATAAAATTACGCGACAAACTGGGAAGAACAAACATTAACGAGTTTGGCTTTTTTTTCTTCTTCAATATTGCAGTGGCAACCTCAGCCTATGAAAAAGTTAGTATGTATACAGACGTATATTGGCATGCATGTATGTGTATGGTTCGTCCTCAAAAAAGCGTGTAGTGGTGCATGGAATAAAACTAGCAAATTCACGTGAGATTTAGCGTACATCACGTTTTTCACCACTTGCGGCATCGCTAAATAGAGTGTTAATTAGCATCGTTTACGAGAAGGTTTGCGATAACGAGGATCAACAAAAGTATGCTTTATAGGAGGGGATATCAAGATACTATTTCATCATACCCTTCGAATTTAGCTTTCTCCTTGGATGAGGAGTCCGGTTTTGCAGACATGATAAGAAGATTGAACTATGGGCAAATATACAGGTCAGATTTAACAGGAGGAAGACAAGTAAGAAAGACAAAGTGAAATGGGTAAGTGAAGTAACGATATTCGTGACAAATGATTTTGGGAACAGGCAAATAAGCTCTTAACCAAATAAGGAATTTAGGGTAGGACTCAATCAAATTTTGATGTAAAATGAAAAAATCAAATGAAATTGATGAAAATTAACGCGAAGGAATATATGTCGCAAAGAAAACGATGATGACGATGCGTGACAAAATATAGTCCGAAGCAAAAAGTCGAGAATAAATGCTGTCCATGAATTTAATTTGCTTGGTCATCATAACACGTGATCTGTGTCACGTGATATACGAAAAGTAAACTTATAAGAGCAGGGCGGAGTGTGACCGCGCATGCGTGTACAAGACGTTTAGAAGGGGGTATAATATAAGTGTGATTGATTAGATTAGATTTTGTCAGATGTCCACTGCATGTAAAGACGAACTTAGTCACAAATAAGTGCAGAAACATCATCATTTCTGTTAAGACACCTCATATTTCTAAGTAATAATCATGTGATTCGAGGATAATTGTTTAGCCGATAATGAAAGTTGACAGGTTGTTTTGGGCGCTAGGTAGTCGAGGAAGGGGATTTATCGTTCGTGAACTAATATTTAATCCAATTATTACTGAAGCGTTAAGTGAATGATTGGAATTATCTAAAATTTAATTAATTTTACTTTTTATAACTTTCAATAGTAATATTAATCATGTACCACTATGAAAGCTTAGCTTAGTTAAATGGCTCTGAACCAGCATGTCGATCTTATTTAGTATTAAACAATGTGGTCTACTTGTTAAGCCCGAATATATCTCAAAGATTGTGATACAAGTCTACAATGATTAACATTACTTGACCATGATAATCAATTACATATTCCAAATTATTGTTTAAACCAACAACTACCTCCTCTCCTACTCGGCCTAACCCATCTTCCAATCTTAGAGCAAAAATGCACTTTTAGAATATCACGTGACATATGCTAATTGCTTATGACGTCAGACAACGATTACATCGCGGGGAGAATATCGAGCAGGACAAATGGGAAGTTTAACGGTTAAAACTTTGTCGAAACCAATCCAATATTGACCATTTCAAATTTCGCAGGGTTTACAGCGCGTTGGAAAATTTAGCAGGTTATATCTGGAAACTAATTTCATTCTTAGCTTGTATTTCATCAAACTCGGTGACACTTCCGCCAAGATTCGCGATAGTGTTTTGTTTATCGTCCGCGGGATTTTTCTTCGATGCAAAATATATTGTTTTGCGCGATATGAAATATTTTTGAGCATGCGCTGTTATTACGATTAATTTAATCTTCTAATTTTTGTTTCATACGACCTTTTTTGGGGTATTTCCCCAGTTTACCGCGTTTAATTTTCAGTGATCTGTTACTAGTTGAAATTCCTTCCAATAATTTGCTCGAAAGACTTGTGCGGTTTATTCACCCTTTGTACACCTTTTTGGAGTGTGAATAGGCATTCTTCCTTACTTCCAAAGTTATCCACTCAAGCATTCATTTAATCATCACGTCGTCTACTTATCATTTCGACAATTTATTTGGCCGATTATTGTGTTTTCACGCTCAACTTTTCGAAATTCCGAGTATCGCATACATACTTTCGTACGGATTGCTTCCGTTCCCATATTCACATTTTTTAAATACTTTTCTTATTTAATATCCTATTGTGATCTCTCATCCTGATATTGGAATATTTATTCATTATTATTAACTTTTTGGCCAGCCTATAAGTGGCCAACTCTAGTCTGTTTTAATTAAACGAAATACTCACTTATTCAGCGTGAACATAAGCATGCGCATATGATATGTCTATTGAATATAAGTGATAAGCCTGTTTATACTTCATTACATGGTTGCACACTCTTCTTCGGAATTCGGTTGAGTGAATTTACATAAGTATTACTTGAATTGCGCGCTTTTATACGCGCTGTGAATTCAAATACAGGGGAGTTCTGGCATGTCACCATCGCATCTGTCGACACGCAAACGAAATGCAAAATGCGCATTTGAAGGAATTGTTGAATCTCAGCTCACTTCACCGACAAGACAAAACAAAGTAAGGCATGTTATGTCGAACGTTGAATCAAGTGAACCAGCGAAAAAAGCAACGAGTAAACCTAAGTCGGCTGGGAGGCGTACTGCAGGTTAGTATAAGAAAACGTGGCTAAAACATGTCAACTAAATTGAAGTGATAACTTTGTTTAGCATATGTGGAAAATGATGGAGGATTTCAATTTTCGAGGACTCGATTAAAGCAAGCACCAACGGAGTCCAGAGGGCGGGACTCGGATTTAAAAAATGAACCGGATACGGTTAAAACCACGGGTTCGTCTGCAAGCAATAAGACACGTTTAAAACGGAAGAAATTAGTGATTGCTACCACGGCGGGAGGTAAGGAGGTGGAAGTACCCATTAGACGATCAGCTCGGCTTTCGGGGGAAGTGAGTGCATCTGGAGAAGTTAAGGATGTGGTCAAAAGTACAGTGACACGTAAAAGAAAACAGGACAAGTCGAAAGAACCTGAAACGACGGAGGGAGCTGGATCTAGAGCTCCGGTTGATAATACAGAAAAGGAGTTTAATTGGGATGAGAGCGGATCATTTCAAATTGAAGCAAATCGACAAGTAATTAAGATAGCACTTCCTTTTGCCGACACACCTGTTATCCAGCGGAATCAAGCGATGCGAAAACGAACTGGACAAACACATCGTCGAAGTAGTATGGGATTAAGAGGGCATCGAGCAAGTTCGTTAATTGATAGCGGGACATCGAATGCGATACCACATCCAGATGTGGGCATGGAAGAGTTTTACAAGCATATTGATCCTAATATTCCCGAGCCAAAGCGAATGAAGCAACTTCTAACATGGTGTGCTGGACGACTGTTGTCACATAAGCCAGCGATAAGTGATGGCATGAGTAGTAATGAATTGTTAGCAAATGAAGCGAGTAAGTATTAAATGAAGTTCTTACCTGGACTACAGAAACTTATAAAGGAACAGGCTACGTTATTCTTAAGGAAGTACTTTTGGATATAAGTACTAAACCGGAAATTTCGGATTGGTTCTGCCGGGTAAGTTGAATTGATGGGGTAGATGTGGTATGGTATAGAGGAGTTAACTCTGTCTATGTGCAGGAAGAGAATGATGGAACGAATCGAGTTTTGAAAGAAAATCCACGCAATATACAAATGCGCTGTAGACTCGAAGAGTTGGAAATTGAAATACAAGAGTCAGTATAGTTTTTTTGATGGGTAAAATTGTCGGGATTATGTACTAACGACATGGTAACTTATCTGGTGAATATTAGACTTGAACAGCAGAAAAAAGCATGGGAAGAAGAGTTGAGTAAAGCAGAAGGGCTGTTTTCCCATACGGCAGATGATGCGAAAGAGGATGAGTTAGATGATGAAACTCAGATTAAAATTGAGAAAGCATTATCTACGATGGGAGGTAAATTATTAGTGGATGGATACGACGGAGACATAAATGATGAGGGAAATAAAGCGAAAGATTGGAATAAGTTGGTCGAGTGTTTAAAGCAGCGACTAGGTGAATCTTTGGGTGGGATTGAAACGCACTTGGATGTACTGGCTGAGGGTGTGAATGGAATAGAGGAGTTACGCAAAGTTGGGCATAGAGTTGGAGAGCGAATTATTGAACGAAGTACACTCTTATTAGAAGTTAGAGATGCATGCCAGCGGGGTGAAAATGTGTTTTCGGATGGGATGAATGGCTTAGTGAAGGACCGCGTAGTGGAAGATACATTAAGTGCATTAGCAACTACTATGAAGAAGCGTCAAGAAGCACGATAGAAGGGTTAATTTTTGATATTCATAGGCGATAAGTCTCGTATACATTTATAGGCAAAAGAGGTTATTGGGTGTTGGTGGAGTTTTGAAGGGTGTCGGAGATATGATAAGAAGGTTATATCGCACGATAGTTTAGCATGAATGCATTTCGTTTAACGATTAACAGGATAATGATTTTGACGGGATTTTATACGTTAAGACCGGCAAGTATGTATTGGGAGGTGTATGTAAATACCAAATTTTATGAACGAGGTAATGTGAAAAATTCTAATTAGGTCAATAAGAATTTGAAATAAAGAAAGAGAACAGAAGTACGAAGAAACAAGAAAATAAAAATATATTGGAGTGACCGTTTATCTGAGTATCTAAAAACGTTTTAGAAACGATATAAATTAACCCGTGATAATTAACCAAATCACCCAAGATACCAGCTTAAAAGTTTTAGGGACTAAAAGGATTTTTATGTACAAAAGCAATATCAGTATAAATGGGTTTAAAATGGAAAATTTAATTGAACAAATAAATCCTTAATAAATTACCCCTTCTGAACCAAACAATGTCTAACGTAAAAACCACAATTTCAACCAAACTACTTCCAAAAATATTTCCCAAAACGGAAATAAATTGACCAAAGCCATAGCACGTGATCAGCGGTCACGAGAGAACTGCGGATGAGTCAGAATGACGTAGGGGAAGAATGAAACGGTCCGAGGAGGAGGGAAGGAGCGACTGGAATCTGAAGGAGTGCACGGCAAAGTTGATTGGTGGAAGAATTGCCGAAGAAAGATTTCGCTTAACGGCTCCGGCTAAGCTGAGCGGGTCGGGCCCGGGATTGGCACGTGAGGAAAAGTCACACAGTTAAATAGTTTGGAGGAAAATGGTTCGGTGATGAAAATTTTGGTAAGTTTTGTGCACTTTGGTGAAATATTCGGAGGGGTGCGGATTGATTTCAGTTTAGTTTAGACTTGACGAGTAATTATTTCGGAAGATATAGCGGGTATATTTAAGTGGATTGTTACGGTGCATAAAGGTAGTGTATATTCTAGTATTAACAAGATTGTTAAAGTTGTCGGCAATCCTGCTCGGAAATGCGTTGATAAGTTGATATGCATGTATACAAGCTTATCGCAATGCTCATTGAAGTGTTAATTCTTACACGTTATAATAGTACGCATATTTTGGGAAAACATGTCATCAACTAACTCGGATATGACACCTTCATCACAATCTTCTCTATTATCCTTACTCTCACAAGGGGAACTTCTTACGCCAAAGTGGTGCAGTGAAAAAGAGCGTATACTTCTCGCTCCTTATCAATACATGGTCGGCCATCCCGGAAAAGATATTCGTACCCAGCTGATTACTGCTTTTAACGCTTGGCTAGCCGTTCCGTCTAGCTCACTCACGATCATAACGCGTGTAATCGCTATGTTGCATACCGCGTCGTTATTAATTGATGATGTAGAAGACTTTTCCCTGTTACGTAGAGGTGTACCAGTGGCCCACAATATCTTTGGTACACCCCAAACCATTAATTCCGCTAATTATGTTTACTTTCTTGCTTTACATGAGCTATCCCGGCTAAATAACCCAAATGCTATTTCAATTTATACGCAAGAATTGTTAAATTTACATCGTGGTCAAGGAATGGACTTGTATTGGAGAGATACTCTTACTTGTCCCAGTGAACAAGATTACCTCGAAATGGTTGCCAACAAAACTGGCGGTTTATTTAGACTTGCCGTCAAGTTAATGCAAGCTGAAAGCCCTCTCGATATGTGCGTTATATAAAATTGGACCATCCCGTTAACCCGTTAACTGACTCCTATAGCGATTGTACTCAACTAGCATCGACTCTTGGAATTCTATTTCAAATCCTCGATGACCACTTAAATTTATCCTCTTCATCGTACGCTCAGCGCAAAGGTCATTGCGAAGACTTGACTGAAGGTAAATTTTCTTTCCCTATTATACACGCTATTCGCGCCGACCCTTCGGACCTGGTTCTCATATCTATATTGCGTCAAAAAACCACCGATCATCAAGTTAAGCGTTATGCATTGAATTATATGGAAAGCAAAGGCAGTTTTGCTTATTCCCGATCCGTCATCCAGTTATTACGCGAAAAGGCTTCAGAATTAATCAATAATTTATCCACTAAAATCTTCCAATTAGGTGGGCCAGCTGAACACGGCGCCAACCAAGTGAGAATGATTCTCGATCAATTAACCCTCGATACTTAAATTGAAGTGTAGATGCTATTCTCCTTTCATCTTTTCATTCGACGTTTGTCTTCCTCTTAGCCGCCTGCTGCACCACCACTTCATCACTAACTTGGAAGAGAAATTTATCCAACGGGTTTGTGCACGCGAGCACATCATTTGTCAGAGGATTAAACTTTCCCCCAGGGACAATGAGAAGAACGTGACAAGTATAGTCAAATAGCGTGAATCCGCTGTTGTGCAGTTAAACACGCTTCGTATACCTTGTCAAATTCTTCCTTAAATGCTCGGGTATCCTGCTCTGTGACGGTTTGCTTTGACAAACTCTTAACCGAATCGGGTAAAATTATGAGAGCGCTAGTCTGTAGTCGTGAACTGCCAGCTGCACGGCCCAAAGCTTCTCGGCTGGGAATATAAATGTAAGGAAAGCCTGCTTCCTCGCTGAGTAGTGGCATATGAGAAATAATATCCCATGGAAATGTATCACCTGCGAGTACAACAATTCCGCGGGATGGATTTACACAAGGTTTTTGAGAATTAGAGCTTGTGCCAGACTTTTTACCCGATGTTTGATCAGCGTCATCGTCTACCTTGCGACGTAAAAGTTTTTGAGATTCGCGAATTCCATTGACCAAAGATCGAACACGGGATGCTAAATGAAACCGTCAGAAAACATTGTTGTACGTTGGCATAAATCTCTGCATACCTTTACGGACTAATCGCAGAATCATTGTTAACTCTTCTGCATTTGCTAGAGGTTCCGCAAAGGGAACTAAATACCTAATGATTTGAGTCGTGGATGTTCCCTTTGACGTTTTAACCACGTTGCTGTTTGCAGCTTCGGTGGTTCCGTCTGTATTCTGCGAGTTAGCTAACGCGGGGTTGACTGTGGAATTCGAATTGTCCTTGGAGCTTTTAGCGGCTTTTTTATCGTGTTTTTTATTCTTTTCTCGTTCTGACTTGTCTTTGTGCCTCTTGTGACTTTTTTCACTTTTCTTGTCCCCCTTCTCACCCTTATCCCTTTTAACCTTTTTGTCTTTAACATGTTCACGGCTTTCTCCATTACCCTCACAATCGTCGTGTTCCAATTTCCTCTTGCGCTCTGCTTTACTCGATTTTTTATCCGAACCCATGCCTTCTATCCGCTCAAACTAATTTTTCGTTTTTGAATTAATTTTTTTTTACCAAGAATTATCTCGACAATTAACCTTTTTCTCTGGTATCTCTAAATTTTTCCCTTTTTCCTTTCCCATCTCGCTTAACCTTACCCGATGACTAATACATAATCACGTGACGGCTGATTTCGTGTATAAAGCCGAGGCTTCGCGAACAACTTTTCGTAAATTTTTAGATTGGTACTTAAGGATATTTTTGTGATCTATTTGCTTGGAGGATTGGTGAACAATTTGTTCATTAATTGGAGGTATTTTCTAGTTTTTCATTCGAATGACAACGATTGGAATGCAAATTTTATTAATTGACTGTTTACGCAGTCTCAGATGCAGATGCATTTTTAAATTCGTCAATGAAAGGTGGATATCCCGGTGCATGTCCCACCGACATTCCAACGCGCAACTAAATTGATGAACGTTAGTGCAAGGCTAAATTAAGATAATATAGTAATGGAGCAACGCCAATATCGCTGCTCATGCTCACATAACTACTTACCAGTGTTTCTAGTGCGCTATTGGAATTTTCAACCAAATCCATATCCCATTGAATCCTTGCTGGCTCAAACACCAGAAGAATTGTACTTCCACCAAATTTAAAGTACCCAAGCTCTTCAGTTCGCTGAACTGTTTCACCCACGGCCCGTGTAATAACAGTGCTACCAACCATCATTGCACCAACGCAAATCACCATTACACGCCCATGCATTTTACTATTAATGGTGACAATAACTCGCACATTTTCACCGTACACATCAAGTGCTGATCGAATGGCCATTGGATTCACAGTATAGTACTCCCCTTCAATATACCTTATATCATCAATTTTCCCATCAACAGGAATGTGAAATCGATGATAGTCTTGGGGTGCCAAACGAAATATCCCTAGTGCTCCATTAACGTATTTTTTAGCTTGCGTTTCACAGGCGAGCAAGCGAGGCATACTGAATTCACGTCCTTTAACCCAAATACGTTGCGCTGTGTCAATCTTATTGAACACGACACTTCGACAATCCGCAGGGCTAGTCACTATCTCTTCATTCAACGGAGCGCAGCAAACTCGTGATCCGGGTTTAAGAGCTCGATAAAAGAATTCGTTAAAATTTTTGAATTGGTCTGTCGGCAAGAGTACTTGAGACATGTCAAGTCCATGAAAATTAATAAACCCTTGAATTTGAGATGCAGATGCTGGGTCATCAAACTTTTTACCCTGATTTACACTGAGTGAGCGTAATAACTTCCGTATACGTTTATTTTCCATATCACGACTTTTTAGTCCTTGATACAGCAACCTAATTCCAAGACGCACGTAAACACTCATTCGTTCTTCGAGTATCTGTCCCGTTATCCGGTCTTGTATAAGGATATTTGCTGAGTTGGCCCCAACTTTATACCCTCCATAGCCTACTTTAGTTATGAGCTTGGAGTACCATTTGCGGCTAGCTTGACTAGATGTTACGAAGCCTCCCATCATGATAACATTAACTTTGCGCCAGTCTTGACTAGCACAGGTTGCAATGTGAGTAATGATATCTGCGTCGCTCCGTTTACTAAGTCGTGGTTGATGGCATATTGGACATTCCCGAATTTCGATGATACGCTCATCATTTGATTCATCTGACAGTCCAAACTTGGAAGCAGAGCAGCTCGTATTGTCGGTATCATCTTTCAATGTGCTTTGACCTGCTGGGGTATCAACGTCGGTAATTATAACCCGGGGTGAAGATTTATCAGGGTCAGTCCCATCAATGGAGTTCTCAGGTGTATGAATTTCCGGTGTTGATGAACAGCTCTCGCCGCTACTTTCCTGCGAATTGCTTTTTCGACGACCTTTGCGACTGGATTTTAAAAGTTGGTCCTCAAGGCAAATGACTGCTTGATCAAAAGTTAACGTTGGATCCGCATCAGGTCCTGTTGATGGGAATCTCTTAAAAAATCCGTCGATAGTGTTTTCTTGAAGTGTAGATCCAAGACTGTCCAGTAAAGTTGTAAGCTCAACTTTATCTATTGTTTCGCCTTCATCGGCATCATATTGCTTTAGCAACGCTCGCCAGAACTGCTGCCGGAGTGCAGGGTACGGCATGTACTTTGCCATAACATAGATCATGGGATTATTCTTCAACCCTTGGCGTGTTCGAACTTCTAATTTGATGGGTAACTCAAATGATTTGAAAGAATTATCATCCATGTATGCTGTGGAAGATTTTACGCTGGATAGACTATCGGCAAGTTTGCTCATATCAAAATTCGTAGACGGATCTGGTGAGACTGGCCTTGAACAACTGGGACTTTTGGATGTGAGATGTTTAGTCGGTGATAAACTTTGGCACGAAGAGCTACGGCGAGATAGTCCTAGCTTGCGACAAATGGGTGATTTTTTCCCGCTAGCATCACAGACACTTGTTAGATTATCCGCGAGTAAGGGTAATGAATATAATCCAGTCTTCGGATCTACTACTGGCGCGTATTCCATTACCCTTTCAATTGGCAAGTTGACTGTTCCAACGCAATCATTGCCGGATAAATTATCGCGATCCACAATGGTAAACGTGACGCTATACTTTGTTTCATAGTGTAAAACGTGGAAAAGGATTTTCTCATCGTAAACTGGGTTCAGGCTGTGTCGCACCACTCGAGTGCGGTATGTTTTCTTGCCAAGTGATGTTACGACAAATGGATCCATATCAAAGGATGAGATCGTCACTACGTTCATTCACTCGTCAGCTAACTGTGAACCGATAACACGCATTTGGTTTTCATGGGACGATATGGGAACTCACCGTTTCTTTCGGGTGGCAAATCTTCAATTCGATTAATCATAAGGAAAAGAACACCGGCAACGTCAGAGTCACTAGAGAAGGCAAATGTGTTAATGGCAGCACCGTTACGTTTTCGTCGTGATATTCTCAACTTCTTCTTGGATTTTGTGGGTGTATCAGGGTCGTCGATTGAATCATCATTGGAATCGTCATCCTTAGGAGGACTTGGACTTGATCTTTCACGAAACTCTTTTTTCGTGCTAATTATAGCTTGAAATTTTCGAATTAACTGACTTGATGTTGCGGCCTGGTCCGAAGGATCTGATATCGAGAGTTGTAACTGAATTCTCCCCGTTACGATGGCTGATCTCCTACCGGATCTTCGTGATTCTAGCGTGTACCAAGTGGGTGCCTGAATGAATTGGTAATATAATTAAATTTCATTTTCACTTAACGATGCTTATTATATGTCAATTTCGTTCGTTGACACTCACCAAAATGTGTGATGCTTCATTCGAGAATAGCTCATCTAGTGCTACGGTGAACTCACCCATATAATCACGCCCAAATCGGTCCTTGTCCCAGCACTCTACTTTGAGCGTTTTACACTGTGGCCCGTTGATTCCGGTGATAAGTGTTTGATACCATTCTGGATTCAAAGTTTTTGATATCATGGACGTGGCATTTTTACTTTCACCCAGGCTAACAACCAAGTACTATACACGTTCATTACCTCCGCCCATTTTGATTAGTTTGCTTTGTACATTTTTACGCTCCTGTAACTTGAAATTTTAATATTGTGAGCAGTTTTCACGTACCGGGTCACTTGTTCCATTGCGATCTTTTGCCGCCAGATTTTCACCCTGTATACGTGTAGGACAGGTGTTAGTCGTGGTAAATACCTTGCTTAGATCATGCTCAAATTTTGCGTACCTTGATCACAAAAACGTGCAAATTTAACGGTGCCATTTCATCCTCTCCTGGACTGTTTGATCTCATCCTGGCCGACGGACTTCGGCTGCTGTTGGTATTCTTCATATTCGACAAGCTTACACGGATTCCTTTTAACAGTCTCTTTGCTATTAACACTTTAACGGAAGAACCTGTTTAGACGTGGTGTTTTCAAATTGTTATATCACTTAGCTATACACGCGTATCGACAAATATCCACTCGTAAGTCCCTTGTTCATTAACACCCACTTCACATTCTAGGTTCCGCTAAAATAGCCGTGTCTTAAGCTATTTTTCTTCACAAATATCCCTTTTTCCCGGATGCATGCATATACGAACGTATGCTTTGTCCAACACCTTGGTGATGTTTATATGGTATGGTATACTTAACAAGCCGTTATAATCATTTGTGAGTTGACCATAATCTTTTTCACGCGAAGTCGCTGGGTCATTTGTGCGTAAAAGTAGCTCACAACAATCAAATAGAAACAATAGAACCTGTTAACCCGCCAGCTAGCCAACTAGGTCATTTCCTTGATTGGTGTTTTGCTGTCTTGCCTTGCATTGCATTGCCTTGCCTTGCATCACTCAACCAGCACCCCGCATCCAACGACCTGTTAAACTTTGCCCTTGGAATCATGTGATTTGCGCATCGCAGCGATGTTTTCGCCCTAATTCAGAGTTGGGATATTTGTGTCGCATTCCAGCGCATCGCATCGCATCGCATCACATCGCATCACATCACATTGCCCCTTTACTCTTTCTGCTGACAACCTGACGTGTCCGTGGAATACGTTTTCCTCACATCAATCTACTCTTGTAAACCGGCTGTGCCTGGTTGGCTCAATCCACCTATGTAAGTTGGTTTTTATATCGATACAAATCCATTCTCTTTATGGGATTATTCTTTTATTGTTTCTTGCTCTTCATCGTTAGAACTATTACTCATTACAAGTTAATGTGTTTGTTCTATGTTCTAAGATTCATGGTCATGCATGAATTTAATTCAGTACTTCTATTTTCATGACTTACAAAGACCTTAGCCTGTGCCCGCATTGTAGTCATACTTATCCGTACTATTAATTTTGGCCATATTCATGCTCAGCCGCAACAACACATTTCATAGATGCTGCTAGTTTATTGAGAGTCTCATTATACTCATCCGAAGCATCTGAATCAAACACTATTCCTCCTCCTGCTTGCATATAAACTACCCCATCCTTCATAACCATGGTACGAATAGCTATACATAAATCCATTACACCTGGTACAACGCTTAGCGTATCGTGGAAATTTTCTTCGAGTCGATCGGGCAATAGTACGCTATCGTAGCAAAAGTAGCCCACAGCACCCGCGTATATCCCGCGTTTTTCACCTTCAAGCTCGGAAATTAACTCCATGGCTCTTATCTTTGGTGCTCCGGTCGTAGTACCGGCGGGAAATACAGATCTAAATGCGTCAAACCGGTTATATCCCTTGCGCAATACACCCGATACTTCTGAAACTAGGTGCTGAACGTGTGAAAACCGTTGAACCACCATCAATTGATCTACTTGCACCGTTAGAGGATCACAAACTCGATTTAAATCATTCCGGGCTAAATCAACCAGCATTATATGCTCTGCTCGGTCTTTTATGGAACATCGAAGCTCCTCAGCTAATCGATTATCCTCACTAGCCGTTTGTCCACGTTGAGTTGTTCCTGCAATGGGATGACTGATTATACGCTCCCCATCAGACTTAATTAACAATTCAGGGCTTGCACCGATAATCTGAAATTCTTCACAGTCAATGTAAAATAAGTAGGGTGATGGATTAATTCTGCGCAGGCTTCGATAAACGTTAAATGGGTGTATAGCAGTAGGTCGTGTCAATCTTTGCGACGGAACACACTGAATAATTTCGCCCTGGATAATATATTGCTTCAACCGTTCAACATGTTCTTCATACCCCGATTTTCCAATGTTAGACGTAAATTCACGATTTGGAATATGACAGGCCGGTTGATCAGGCAGAGGAATTTCCTTTGAATTAAGTATATCGATCAAACTAATGAGCTTCTCACACGACGTATTGTACGCTTCTTCCAATAGTGAAGTCGAGTTTGTCAAGTTAACGTCCAAGTACTGTATAATACTAACACATTGGAAAAAATGATCCAAGGCAATAATCGAGTTGAAAAACATGAATAAACTTTCCGGAACTTTTAAGCTGTCATTAAGCTCTCGTTTAGTCCGCGGTTCAAAGTATTGAATACAATCATATCCAATATACCCAACTGCCCCACTTGTTAATAACGGAAGACGTAAACTTGGGATAGATGCAACTCGCCATTTGGAAAGCTCTTTGTCTAGGTTTATCAAAGGATCAGATGCTTCCCCGAATCCCGGACCAGATGTTAAAACCAACCGTGGATCTGTCCCGTAAAAGCAAATTAATACACATCATACAAACGTTTGGGTAATTTGTGCGTTCAAATGAATTGTCATGAGAAATGATGGATTGGTAAACACAAATTCACTAAAATGGATACCTGCACCGACAAAACTGTACCGCCCAATAGTTTCCGTTGTAGCAGCACTTTCATATAAGAATGAATGTTTACATTTGACCCTGAATATGCATGAATTGCCCAAATTTCCAGCGTCAACCTTTAGCCTTGTCTTTGATAAATCTCTATCACCTGCTTACTGCGCCGTTATCTTGAGGTAGATTGCCGCTGGTGTTAAGAATTCTGCCGATACTTTAGCCACCAAAGGAATTAGGTTTGGCCTATTAACATCAGCTTTCGTCCACGCAATGATATCTCTCACTTCATCAAGCGAGGGTTGAATAATTGGCTGATCATAACCGTATTTATGCCCGCACCCACGAATCCATATAAAAAATTAGCCCTTACAATCCCTTGTATACACATTACATGAATTCTCACCAGTTCCATTCTTTCCCAGTTGACTTACCCGTGAATTCATAACGTTAGTTCGATCTGCACACCCTAATCAATTCACCACCTGAACGATCCTTTTCGCTGAATATTCTCTTTACATCCAAATTCCTTAATTTTTTCCTCGCCCCGGTACTCGCTAAAACATTTCTCCTTCATCTTCCGCACAATTATTTCTCCGCCCTCCAATCGGCATTCCGATCCGGCAGGCCTCTTCCGTTTCGGAGTTTTTTATAATTCACGTCCCCGCGTAATCTCCCCGTATTCCTCGAAATTCCTATCCCGTCCCTTACCAAATCTCGTACCAAGCCTCTCCGTTTCGGCATATCACGTGAGATTCTTAATTCACCGATTTTGCCCTATTGGGAACGCACAAATGGATTTAACTGGATGAAGCGGATTTTTTTGATATAATTTTTCACCAAGTTTCGATTTATTCGATCATCGTGGACGGACTTTTTAATGTTGTGATAGTGATTTATGTTGCTCGACTTATTACTTAATTGAACACCCATCAAACTTTCAGGATTAATCTTATGCTGTTAGACGCAGATTATTTTTTTCTGCAATTTAACATATTTCGCAGAAAATTACCGATCCTTAAAAGTTTGTTCATTAAACAAGCTTCGTTTAAACATTTTATTTGCGAGTTAAAACGGGTCATTGCACATTGACGTATATTTCACGGAAATTTTAGCCGTCACTTAACCAAAATTTAGTGATTTTACTACACACAGGCGACTATTCCCTCGTATAAATGATATCGTCTATTACAAAACGTAAGATTCAATGCATTTTTGACGTTTGTTTCAACTAGTTATGCTGGTATACAATCATATACTGATTTATTCCTACTTCAGACCTGCCTATACATCACACGTTATTAACCCATACCTTGCTTTTCAAAGCCCACGCATTTTTACAAACGTGGCTCAGCGTTTCGCATACATCCAAGCTGGTTTTTTTCGCATAATTTCTGAAAGAGCCCCGCAAGCACGCTTACACTCGCACTCACACTCACACTTACACTTACACACACCACCGTTGTGTTCTTCTCATCTTATCATTTTCTTCAGCTTTCTTTCACCATTTGACCCTGCCCTCTCAGTATTGCCAGTACCCACCCGAAACCAAACGGGGAAGCTCTTCTAATGCTCATGGCACCTTACAATTCAACGTTAAGCCTCTCGCCATCACCTTCAAGTCTAATGTTTCACCCGTCTGTGGCAGATCCCTGGCTCCCTCCTGTTCAATGCTCCCTACTAGCACGTTTACAAGACCTAAGTTCTCAAGTTCTCCTGCGAAAGGATTACATAGACGATGACATTCGCCGTATCAATCAACTTATTGATCAGTTAACACAACTTCTCCATAATCCTATTTCTTGTCTTAGCTCTTCCCATATATCTGATCATCTTTCTTCTTCCGTTGAACCCGGATCTGTTAAATCGGGTCATCCTTTGTCAAATTCTCTACCCGACAAATCTTGTGCCAATCCTCGTTGTGAGGCTCGTCGTATAATTTTTTCAGCTAACAAATCAGCTTCTGTATTGACAGATGATCCCAGTGTAACTGTATCCAGGTGTATGGTTCACGATGAACTAGATTCTTTGCGACTGGAAAATTCACGCTTGAAGAATCATCTCGAAGATACCTCAGTTCGTTTTCAATGTTTACAAGAGGAAAATATTAAATTACACAGTGAACTTGAATACGATAGATCCATACTGTTAAACTTGAAGTTGCGATTAATCATACTTGAGGCTAATTTGGAATTGGCAAACACTACCAGGACTAGTCTTAGCAACAACTGCAGGGATAAATCTACTCAAGATATATCGCCCAATGCTTTATTAACTTGGAAATCTGAGTGTGATTATTTTGCAAAACGGTGTCAAAATCGTGGGTCACTTCTGCGTGAGAATACAAGTCAGTCTACATTACTATCGCCACCTAATACCCCGGATCGTGATTCGTTTACCGTTAAGCACGCTGAGCAATTCTCTCGTCGTACTACCACTCCAGGATTCAAGCCTGGCTCACCTCAGTGGACACTAGATTGCGACTATGAACCGTGTACACCACCTACAGATTGGACTCGTAAACTCTCACGTCCTGGATGTCATACTGCTGGAATGATAACTTCATCAGCCAAAGGAGATTCTAGTCCATCTTTATCGGATCAGAATACACTATCAGTAACTTCATCACCTTCTCTATCAGCGTCAACGAGTACGGTTGATTATAATACTACGACCCTCAAGTACACGTCAAGTACTGATATTTGTAGCATACCAGATAAGAAACAACCAATCCTTCGCCCTAAGCAAGGAATTTATCAGCATGCCATAACCCAAACCGAAGATACGTTTACGCGTCAGGTATTAACAACAGAATCCTTAAAACATCAATCTGATATTGATTCCGTATCTAAACGTGCTACAGATTGGAATCATAAACCGCGTTCCATGAACCTCCAACCGACTACCTCGAATTATCGACGTATTTCGGCCTCGTATACGTGGGAACAATTGCGAATTAATCTTACTGGCCTTCTCGGTTTGGATGCTTCATACTGACTAGTCTGTGTACCCTTTCGGCATATTAAAGAATTCGCATGCACGCTTTCATCTTCTTGCCGATTCACCGAACCACCAAAGCTTGTGTTACAATATGATGATGCATTTGATTATCCACTTGATTCATCATGATCTGCATCCCGCCCCAACTACATTTCTTCACAACGTTTATGAAAATTTATTACATCGTATCCTTTATTTCGTGCATCTCTTACTTCATCGCATGCCCGGTCGACCTTGGTCAATTTAAATTTTAAATTTATCCTTGTCTTTAATGGTGACATCTTCCATCAACATAATTTTTACCTTCCCCCGGTTTAACCGTGAGTTAACACGTTAAGTTAATGGTATTATCCTACGGCTTTATTCATTGTGACGATACTTCGCTTTGATAAATTCTTGAGCCCTAGCCGGGTATCATTTTTCGCGATATACACCTTGGACAAATCTCACGCTAAAATAACACCATCATTAACATGATTGTGACCCATAGTTCCGTTTATTCCTTTTTTCATAACGTTTTTTATTTACGTGTTTTATCCCTTCAATATAGGCGATTCACAACTTAGGCATATTAACGTCAACGTACTCCTTCTGCTTCATAGATTGTACTAACTCAATACCATATTCAACTTAGTGAAAAATACCATGCAACGCTTACCGTTTACATTAGGTCACGATATCTGTAGTATACCGCGTGTTTACCGTTTGTTAACTCGACCCACGCTTAATGTATCGATTAATCACACATCATTCCAACCTTTGAACAATCCTTCGTTTAAATCTACTTCTCTACATCTAGTTGCGGCGCGGATTCTCCGATTTGCACGTTTTTTGTTCACGGAACCAGAATTCCATGGGTTCTGCTACCGCTGGAATTCTAACTTACACCAGCTTTTTGACCCAGAATTAAACTCCTGTCACTTTTACCAATTACCCGTCAACGATGATCATACGGCTGCCCATTTACATACTCAGTCATCAAGCGTAGGCCGGTCTATACTCACCTTATCACAGTATTTAGCTGGACGGTAGGTCACACACTCTTATGTCATGACGCAATTCTTCCTTGGTTACACTTTCATGCTAATTTCACTGATCTAATGAATTAATTTACTGCAGCTGGGCGGCAAAAGAAGCTGCCATTAAAGCTATTAGTGGCAATAGTTACCCTGTCATTATATCTCGACAGCAAATTCTGATGACAAGCCTACCCGGAAAAGTCACAATGTGTATTCTACGTAAACCATTACCCAAGCTCACTATGCTTGTAGCTCGACATCATGTTCAAGAATGTTTAAGATTTGACCAATCACATTTATCATCTGACATTCACAAACTAGAGGAGGATGGATTCGCAAGGTTTGGTGGTCAAGAGGCACTAGTGTCAATTAGCCACGACACAGACTACGCATCTGCAATTTGTATAGTACGGAATGAAGCATTTGATAAAAAGATGGCTCCATCATGATGAATTTGACGGACGGGTTTCTCATGGATTGGGCTCGGCTAGATTTATAGCAAAGACAGTGGATTACGTCAAAGGTATATACGGGTGACATAGTGTTAATTTGATTAGTTTGAAGTGGAAACTTGAATGACATTTTTAACAAGGTCACACAAAACAAGAATAACTTGTTAAACACACGTACACAAAATCAGATAAACATAAAATTCTGGGTGTTGGCCGTAGCCATCAGCATCTTAAGAATGGCTAGAAAATCAGAATTTGTAGACTTGGTCCGCGCAATAACCAAGTTCCTTGAGGGCTCCCTTCAGTTCACCTTGCTCGGGAACACTAGGCTTGTCACCAGAGATAGCATTCAACATGGGAGGAGGACCGCAAACCATGATTTTAACTTTATCACCGGCAGATGGAGGAGGAGTGTTAGCCTTAATGACAGCTGCGGTAATTTGACCTTTTCCTCCAGTCCACTTATCGGAAGGTTTAGAGAGGTAATGGTGAACGGTTAGTCGGTGAGGATGAGCGGTTTGCAATTCAGTGAGCTCATTTCGCAAGAGAATATCCTCCTCGGAATGATTTCCGTACAGCAGAGTGATTTTAGTTTTATCGTTGGGATTGAGCAACACCTCGGGAATGACTTGATACATGGGAGTGATACCAGTTCCACCGGCGATCATGACAATATGCTCAAATTGGTTGGGTTTATAGGCAAATTTCATGAGAGGACCTTGGAATTCGACGACATCACCAGGTTTGAACTTATCCAAGATTTGGGTAAAAGCACCCTTTGGATAAGTCTTTATCACAAAATCAACATGGCCTGGTTGAGTGTTGCGACTAACTGGCGTGTACGGACGATTAACAACTTCACCGGACGAGCAGTTTTTGATATTGCACGATACACAAGCTAGATGAAATTCAAGTTAGTTTAAAGTGTACTGAAATATCACAAAAATGAATCAAAATATAAGATAAATACAGGCTACTCCTAAGCCGGATAAAGCTTTGGGATTATCGAAAGAGAATCTGTAAAATTTAGTATTATGGGAAAGGACCTCAACTTTAGATAGTTTGAGGGGGATGAATCCAAGTTCGGGGTTTTTGAAGACGACTTCAGTAGTTTGCGACATGTTTGATGCAAAAAATTTCGATGAAGATGAAGGTAGACAGTGAAGAGATTCTTTTAAATATATTCGACAACGAGATATACGGGTCAAAGTCTGCATAAAAAGATGATGAAATTTACGGAGAAAGTTGAGCACGTCAGTTTAACTAGATTTGAACCAAGTATTGGTTTTTCTTCTTTTCTCTTCTCATCTTATCCCTTCCCCTCCGATACCCTTTATTCTGCACTTCGCCCTTCCCCTCCATCTCTACTTGGTCCCGCACTTCCTACACCTCCTCATACTCTAAATTAAACCATAACCAAACATTCTTTAAAGAGTCTTTCATAAAATCTAGATTCAATTTACCCAAAAGGGTAAACCGGTGTATGATTAACCGATTAGGAAATTCCGATTTAAGACGAGATGATTTAGAGGTAAGAACGAGCCTGGAGGAATAGAGATGAGACGGTAAATTGTCAAGGATAACGTTGACTAATATGTATAATCAACAAGTTGGTAAGTAACCAATTCAATCTGGGTATCACTTTCCAAACTAGGATATGCATTAATGGCATCACGTAATACAGTAAATAGGAGAAAACGAATCGGGAAGGAGGCGTAATGGAAGAGGAGAAGGACCGAAAGGAGCAAGGAAAAGCAAAGATTAAGTAAGCGGCGGTTTTCCAAGGGGACGCGTTTGGATGGATGGGATGGAAAGTAAAGGATAAA
Organism: Herpomyces periplanetae; assembly: GCA_009733715.1. NCBI lineage: Eukaryota > Fungi > Ascomycota > Laboulbeniomycetes > Herpomycetales > Herpomycetaceae > Herpomyces > Herpomyces periplanetae. The sequence continues at coordinate 18,899 of WMKJ01000049.1, read as the reverse complement.
GATTTGTTGATAATGAAGTGCACGATATTCTATTAAAGATTAGAATGGGACAAAAGGGAAAGCGTGTGTTAATTTTCAAGGGGTTGATTTAAAAGGGATTGTCGATCAATTTGTTCATGATTTATTGTTAACGTGTCGAGTGGTTTTGTCGACTTAATCAATACATCAAATTATTTGTGTTTTGGGGTTTAAGTGAGGTCTGAAATTTTGAACTATACTGGATACAACCGTTTCACGATCGTAGAAATACTCACGGACGTGTCTATGCTATTTTGCGCATGAAATCAGGGCAAGAAAATGGGGTTTGGAGATTTTGGTCAAATATGTCGACAATCAGCCATACCACTCTGTTCTCTAGTTGGACCACCGTCTATATTATCTAAATCGGCCGGTATGCAGACGAACTGCTTCTCACGAGCCATGGAAATGGCAAATACCATCATTTTTCACGGAGCTACTGACTCCATGCATATTGTTGCATTAATGATGACGTGTATAATGATCTTACACGTACGTTCCAAGTTTACTGCTGTGGGTAGGTAACAACAGGTCTTTTCATTTTCATCTCATGTACATGGGAAGTTCAAATTATCTCGTCCATTCATCATCCTGTTACTTACTAACGTATCACCTACTTTTTCCATGAATTTCTCTTAGGTCGCAAGGAAATTACTACATTCTTCTATCTCTACATGATACTTACAATTGCTTCATTAATTTTGGATTCCGGAATGGTCGCTCCTGGTTCTTCAGTATTTCCTTACTTTACCGCTGTTCAAAATGGCCTAGTTTCCGCATTATGTACGTGCCTAGTTATCAATGGATTCGTAGGTTTCCAACTTTACGAGGATGGTACTACCTTGTCTGTATGGCTTTTACGATTACTTTCCCTCATGATGTTCGTTATTACCGGGGCTGTTTCACTTATGACCTTTAAAAGTTGGGCTTACTTAAGTCCTACCAACACAGTCGGCCTATTTGTTGTACTTTACGTGTTCAACGGAATCTTCGTTGCTACCTACGTTATTATGCAAATATTATTAGTCGTTAACACACTACAGGATCGTTGGCCATTGGGAGTTATCGGACTAGGTGTTGTCTGTTTCGTATTGGGACAAGTCGTCCTATACATATTTAGTGAGTCTATTTGCGATAAAGCACAGCATTATATCGACGGAATGTTCTTTGCAACCATATGCAATTTATTATCCGTAATGATGGTTTACAAGTACTGGGACTCAATCACCCGTGAGGATTTAGAATTTAGCGTTGGTAGTAAACTTAATCAATGGGATGCCAAGGATTTATTATTATCATCTACCGATGACTACCGTAGAAATACTCAATATTTTTACGATAATCCCGAGAATTTAAACTGTACTTTTCAGACTCAAGGCAGTCGAAGCTCGTCCAGAGGCGGCACTATTTCTTTTTCGTGACATTTACCTGGGTCTCATGAGTACACCCATCTACTTCATACATAAAGGTGTGTATGGCAACCTTTCCCAAATTCTTTTTAATACCCTCCAGGACAAGCGGACTATAAAGTTAGTTGTCGGTGATAAATCCATAATTCAAATTACAAAATATTAAGAAATGCTTATACCCTGATATGATTGTGGATAACGAACAAATTTGGTAATCAATATACCACATTTTAACAATGAGTCAAGTGAAAAAACATTTGAAAATTGTGCTATACTGTGGACAATTATTCTTTTAATACGTTCACTTGCCACTCATACTCTGAGACAAGCAAAGTGCAGACCTTGCTGGTTCAATTTGCCTTTGCGATATGATTTGAATGAATTTCCATCACATGACGGACTTCTTCGTATGAACCGAGAAATATTCCACTTCGATCATGTAAACTTTGAGGGATAACATCAAGCATCCTTCGCATGTTTGAATCAACAGCTAAACCACCAGCATTTTCGAATATTAAGGCCATAGGTGCACATTCATATAATATACGAAGTTTTCCCTTGGGTGAATTAGTATCGGCAGGATATGCGAAGATTCCCCCGTAAAGCAATGTTCGATAAGCGTCGGCGACCATAGAGCCTATATAACGAGCACTGTACGGCTTTTTGGTATCAGGTTGTGGCTGTTTAATGGAATGAATCCATTCTAGTACAGGTTTACTCCAATAAATGGAGTTACCCTCATTAATTGAATAAATTGCCCGTTTAGTCGGAATTTTCATTTCCGGGTACGTCAAGATAAAAGCACCCAAAGCGTTATCTAGCGTAAAACCATTAACTGATCCACCTTTTGTCGTTATTACAAGTTGAGCAGAAGCACCATACATGGTAAAACCTGCGGCAACAAGTTCACTACCAGCTTTCAATAGATCTGTTTGGCTAGGTTTTATCGAAGCATCGGGTGTTAAACGGAAAATTCCAAATATTGTTCCAACAGATACCCCAGCATCAAGATTAGAAGATCCATCTATAGGATCACAAACCACGGCATAACGAGCATCTGGATACTCATCGAAAATAATAGCATCATCTAGTTCTTCCGAAACTATCATTCTTACACGAGTACACCCTTTCATTACACTAACGAATATATCATTACTGATAACATCCAATTTCTTTTGCGAATCTCCCGATTTATTCGACGATCCCGCCAATCCCGTCAGCTAAACTCGCCGCACCGCCACAAATTAGCATTGCTTATTAACCGCAGACGTATAAAAACGGAATGTGCACACCTACATTAGTCAGTGTGGATCTCCGAATATAGTAAGCTATGCTCTTAAACGTGAATTGCAACGCATGCATCACTGACCTATCGGAGAATTTTAGTTATCTGCACAGTGACGTCATTGTACATCTACATTGTCATTTTCTTTTGGCTGTGTGTACAAGATGTTGAAGTTGAATGATAAAGGGAAACTCACGTAAAATCACCAGTTGCTTCTTTGTGCTTCATTTGTCCTTCGACTAAGAATCTCTCGAGTGTTATAATGTCGGTGTTAATATTTTCTTGATTCTTCTTTTCCGCCGCCATTTTCTCAATGTATTTTTGGTGTTTTTTTTTCCCTTCTTTTTACAATATCTTCGGTTGCCTTCACGCTTTAATTTATTTTGGTTCAAAAGTTGGTTAAAATTTCAATTCTTAAATATTTAACTATCGTCTCCTTCGCTATAATTGTAAACAAGTAATACTTTTGCTTGTGAGCGTATTCACTCTTTAAATGTTTTTCTTTCCAAGTCTCTCACTGCTCGTGCACCTCGTTTCACTTTGTTTGCTGATTCGCCCATCGTTAAGGGTTTTTTCCTGTAGCTTCAAGAAACGTTGGTTGATTCAAATTTTCCTTTTACACATTCATTTCCGCTTGGTTGAATGAACTAGCCTCTTCTTAATATGCTTTGGCATCTTTTCCTTTCGTTTCTCCATTTTTTCTTGTTTTACCAATTTCTTGTGCTCCCGTTTCTTATTTTTGTCATACATATACATTCGTCGAGAAATCCTGCCTCCTTTACTCTCATCTCTTTCTCTATCCTCATTACTTTCACTCTGACTTCCCTCACTTGTACCCTCTTCTTCATCACTTTCAAAGTCACTTTTATCATCAGCTAATAAATTTTTATACCTGACTTTAACATCATCAGTTTTCTCATCTCCCAGTGTACTGTCTACATCAACTAAACTTTGTGGAATGTATAAGTTATCAAAAATCACATCATCTTCATCTTCACTATCTGCCTTTATTCCTTCACTGCGTCGTTTTTCCCTTTCTTTGAATAACCGTTCTAACTCCTTTTTTCCATCTGCCTTATCCTCTGCTTCTCCTTGGCTCTTACTGCTTGTTACATACTCGTATACTGCACGATGAGACAGTGTATCGACACCTTGCCTCTTAAAGTAATTCGTTATCACCCGAATATCCATCCTTAGTAACTCAGAACTTCTTGGATGATTTTTTTCAACACTTTGACTTACGTCAATAATCCAGGGACGTCCTTGGTAATACAGAATATTGTATTCACTTAAATCTCCATGAACAAGTTTGCACTTTTGGTACATACATCTCACGTAGTACAGAATACATTGGTAAACTTGATCAACTTTTGTAATTTGAGTTGAAGTCTCTTCATTTTCAGATGTCTTTTCCATAGTCCAGTCAACATCCTTAAGTTTCGGTGCACTAGTTCCATCTTCGGACCCGATGAATTGCATTACGAGTACGTGGGACTTTAATAATATTGGCTTAGGACTCGCTATACCTTGTGAGTATACACGATGTAAATTCCGGAACTCTTTTTCAGCCCATAGTTGAATCTTCGACAAATTACTTCGTTTATGAAAGCCACCATGAAAGCGCCACTCACCACGCACATATTTGTCACGGTCACGAAAGCTTAGAATGCGAGTTTTATAAATTTTTAGAGCACGCCAATCATTATTGTTGCCGGACGAAGGAATTAATTCAACACCCTCGGGTGGTGTGTACGCAGCCAGATACACATTGGCTTCCTTGCCAGTACTAATGGGTACGTCGTAGAGATTGGAAAATATAGCCCGATTGTACAACTTGAGTAGAATAAGTTTGGTACGTTTATCCATTACTTGATCTACAGTTGAGCGGTCTGATTTATCTCGTTTGCGCTGCTCTTCCTTTTCGCTTCGAGTCATGGATTCACCTAGTGAGTTTAACTTAACCTTATCAACGTGCCTAGTTAACGAAGCAAATTCATCGTCAATGCTGGCTCGAAAATTTCCCTTGGCTTTAGGTAAAATTTGACATGTAGGACTAACGGTGACATCCTTTTTATCACCTTGCTCAACTGAGTCGTTAATATTGATAGATTGATGGTAAATTTTACTTAAGGTCTCGGAATTTTCTCCCGTTAAATCTTCCGCACGCAACTCATCATTATCCGTATCAATATCATCATCATCATCATCACCGTTTTTGTCCAGTATAGGTTGATTGTAGTGTTCAATATGGTTGGGGCTCTCCATAGTATCTAATTATTAATTAACATTTAAGCATTCACTCGATATGTACTTTGAGAAATTAATCTTTAAAAAGTTATCTAAAAGGGAAATATACTCTAACTGTCGTATACACATACAAGCTCGAAATTTTCTTCCTAAGAATTCCCCGTCCAAATATGGCCAAAAATAAGAACTTCCCATTTAACACACGTGATGCTGGAAAGCCTTACTAAGTGCCGATTATATAATGGAATAGGGCAGAGTGGAATTTAAATTAGCGAAGCACAGCTAAATCTGCGATGAGATATGAAGGGATAGCTTGTACGATTTAAACATAATGAGAATATTTTAATAATTTGTTGAAGGGGATTTGGAGAAATGAAGATTTTAACACATGCTTCTGTACCGATTTATACGGTATCGGGAGCCGATAATGGACAACAGTTACCCCAGTGGTTGGCTAGAAAACGGCGGAAAAGTTTAAAAAAGAGTACCGAGTACACTCATCGGGTTGAATTATTACAAGATTTTGAGTTTGATGAAGCAAGCGTGTATATCCAAATTAGTGAGGATGGGGAATGGATTATGAGCACGGGTATGTTGAAATTGTATTTTTGGACTTTGGAATAAAGAAACAATTAATCGGAATGGGAACTTTCTTTTATTTTACTGATACGTGCATGACATATGTTTACAGGAACGTACAAACCCCAAATGCACGTTCATAATTTACAGCAACTCTCACTTTCGTACTCACGGCATACAAATTCACTAAACGAGAAATTCGTACTACTCAGTTCTGATTATAGTAAATCACTTCATCTACAAGTCGACCGAACATTGGAATTTCATACACCCCAAGGTTTACATTACTCAACACGAATTCCACGGTACGGGCGTGATTTAGTATTCTGCCGTAAATCGGCCAATGCTTTAATATCACTAGTGGGACAGAATGCGGAATGTTACGGGGAAGTTTTACGATTAAATCTGGAGTTAGGACGGTTCCTTAAAAGTTTCCAGGTTGACATTGGTCATGATAATACGCTTAATGTTGAAAATACCTTGGAGCCAATGGCTCAAGGTAGTGTGAACGTAGTAGCTGTAGCAGAAGCCAGTCATAATCTACACGCCTTTGGAACGTCTCTGGCAACGGTAGAATTTTGGGATCCTAGAAGCCGGAATCGCGTGGCACTACTTAAGCCTGTATTTGATGATGTCCCGTTAACTGATACCGCACAGATTACGGCCTTGACATTTCATAGTTCAGGGTTAAGCATGGCGGTAGGAAGCTCAACAGGATTAACTCATATTTACGATTTGAGATCATCTAGCCCATTAATTAAGAAGGACCAAGGATATGGTAATGCGATAAAGACCATTCAATTCTTGGAATTTTCAAGTGCATTTGCCTCACAAACTTCGGATCCAAAGGTTATGACTAGTGATAAACGCATTATTAAGATATGGGGGCAGAATGATGGAAAGGCGTGGACATCGGTAGAACCAACGGTGGACTTGAACCATGTAGTATGGTATCCGAATAGTGGAATGATACTTACAGCTAATGAAGGATCTCAGCAACATGCATTTTTTATACCACAATTAGCACCAGCACCGGCTTGGTGCTCATTTTTGGATAACATTGTGGAAGAAATGGCAGAAGATCCTAATGATCCCAATGCATTTGCAGGACAAAAACAAGGCGTAATTTACGATAATTTCAAATTTCTTACTGTGGCACAATTGACCGAATTAAATCTTGACCATTTGATTGGTAAAACACGACTTTTACACCCGTACATGCACGGGTACTTTATTCCTCAAACATTGTACGAGGAAGCCAGGATAATTGCTAATCCGAATTTTCTTCGTGAGCAAAAAGAGCAAAGTATTCGTGAGAAGATTGAAAAAGAGCGGGAATCACGAATACGAGGGAAAAAACTTCGAGTTAAGGTTAACAAAGATTTCCTTGATAAACTTAAACAACGTGAAGAAAAGAATGAACGTCGTAAAGCGGCTCGTCGTGCTAATCAAGTGGATAATGATGGTGACAAAGTTGGTAAATCAAATGATATTGATGAACGGGAAATGGATGCATTCCACGTTCCAGTCGGTCAAGCTTTGTTGAGGGATTCACGATTTTCGAGTCTATTTCAAGATACGGATTTTGAGATTGATTCAGCAAGTAGGGAGTATCAAGTTGGGCAATATGGTAATGAAGGCGAATGAATATGACCATTATGCAAAAGGAGTGTGTATGGAAACATTATAATGGATGTTATAGTGATGAAGTTCTCTCATGCGGGGGTTTGGCGAAAACGACGGTGTGAAACCATTGCGTGATACATGAGTTTACTTGGTCGGGCTTTTCGATTAGTGCCCAATGCCCACATTGGATGCGCTTAATGTGAAGGTTTGGAATGGAATTAACTGTGTTTTGAATCATTTTTTGCGTAAAAATTATGTCCCTATTTCAAGAGGTGACAAGGGTTAACACGAGTTAATGGAAAATTGACTGGAAGAGGTTAGAGAAATGGCTCGACTTACTTTTCGGCAACAATGAAGAGAGCAGGAACGGATATCTTTGCATTGAGGATTCTATAGTTGGGGAATATTGGATGTTAACGGGAAAGGAATTGGAAGGAAATGTAAAGGAATGATTAACATTACTTTTGTTCATCTTGCCAGTTAATGTGATGCGTGCGATACCAATTAACTAGAGTCGGAATATTGCAAGGGAAACTGGAAGTTAGATTGTTGATGAAATGGCGGAGAAGGGAGGTGAAAACGACGAGATGAACTCACATGGTCCACGAAGACCGTTTTGAGAATATTTTTCGACGTAGTAAGTTAATTCCTGGATGATTGTTAATGAAGAAACAGAGGTATAAGAATGGATAATAATGAAGGCATAAATTAACGTTAACGTGCCTCATCGGTCATTAGGGGAGTTTGGAGGATTTGGTTTAAATGATCAATGTTGACGCCGTGAGAGGGACTGATTAGAGGACGGCCGTATAGTTTTCGTCCACCGTAGATACCATTCAAGAAGTTTCGAATATCTTGTTTGGTATTAATTGATTGTTCGACATGAGATTCAGCTAGATCAATTTGATAGGCTAAGGATTTTCCTGCACTAGAGCGTACTAAGTCGTTTAAGGAAATATAATTTTTTCTAGGCCTTGAATAAGTTGTACAAACGGAAAATAGATGGGTTACGATATGAGGATAGTATTGGGCGAATCTGTACGCAAGTAATCCTAGAAAGTTAAAGATTTAGTTACTGAAAATATTTCCCGATTTGGTAATTATTTTGGAAAGATAGGGATGATGGAGTATTTGAAGGGGTAAAGAGATATTGAGCTTACCACCCCTGGATGAGAGTTGTATAATTAGCGTAAAGTAGATGCGATGAGAATAGATAGTAGTAGTATACATTAATGATAACTTACCAGTCATGACCACCTACGATAATTTGATGGATACCAAGCTTGGATAAAAGCAATATCATATCATCTATAGTACTTTTGAGGGAATATCGATATAAATTATTCGGCCCATCGGGAGAATCAGTATCTCCATAACCACATAAATCAGGTAGGATAACATTTAATCCGAGAGAAAGTAGAGGTGGGATTTGATATCTCCAACCTGCCCAGAGGTCTGGCCAACCGTGTAGCTTTAACAAAGGTTAAAAATTACGCTGAAAGTAGGGAAGTTTTAGGCAAAAACTTACTAACAATATCCATTTATGGGTTTTAGGGGTAAAGTTCGGGGAGAGAGGTTTGGCAATAGCATAATGATAATTTAATCCATTTAACCGGGTATAGTGATGGGTAATGCGAGGATCATGAACTAAATTGATTGGAGAACTGGCGATTGATTCCATGGTAAGAAAATAACAAAAAAACGAAATTTTGTCGAAATATTCAAGCCAAAAACAAAAATATTTCGGTAATGACGTCACAGTGTAAGAGATCACGAACCGAAGAAAAGCCGGCGGATCGGGCAGGAAAAGAGATGTTGCGGAGACTGACTAAGCAGATTAGCGAGATTTGGCGGGGGATTTTGGGGGAGAAATTGGGGATGGAAATGGACTAGAAAATGATTTCATGCCAATATTATATTGAAAAGTATATGCCGGGTATACTGAATCGAGTTGATGGGGGGATTTATAATTCAAAGTTTAAAGTGAAGTTTTGTTGAGGTATTAATTGCAAAGCAAGCTATTGATTTGAGGAAGGATAAAATTTGCAGGAAATGGTTAATGATAATCACATGGCAAATTCAATGGTAATGGATGATACTAATTGCTTTGATACGTGTAAAGAAAATGGGGATCGAAAGGGGAGTTTAGGGGAAAAATCGTTTGAAGCATTACCCATTTTGTTGGTGGCTTTACACTTTTTTCTTACGTCGAGTGGCTTTGAAGAAACGGCGGAATGTTTAGCACGAGAATCGCGTGAAAAGGCCGGGTTAGACTTGAATTTGAATAGGGTTAATACAACACGTGCGGTGACGGCAAGGAGTAATTCGATTCAAAGAGTGGATGAAATGGCAATATTTGGGGAATTTTCGCGAATGTTACTCAACAATTGTGTGAATCAAGATAATAGTGCTGGGCATTTAGCTAGCACGGAAGACAATGGAGTAATCAAGGTGAAAGATAGTAAGGTTGATAGGTTAAATGAGGAAGCAAAGGTAGTAGTGAAGATAGCCAAATTAACGAAAAAAAAACACAAGTCGACGAAACATCATGAACAAGGGGGGGATTGCGATGATAAGGTTAATGATAAAAAGTCGGATGGTGCAATGGGAACAACTGATGTGAATCAGGGTAAAAAATCCAAGAAAAAGTCCAAGAAAGCAACTAAAGATGAAACATTGACTAATTTTCCGTGTGATACTATAGAAGTGAATGAAGAGCGTAAGAAATTGATTACAATTAAGGATGAGTTAGCCGTGGAAAAGAGGAAAAATGGAGGCAACGAGAAGCAAATGGATATACCGCATGGAGAGAAGGAGAGGGAAAGTGAGACAAAGAAGCGCAAATGTTCAAGTGAAATAACAAGTGAAGCAAAAAAAGCGTCGTCAACACAAAGATTTCAGCGAGTCCCTTTAAGTACACCGGTTGATAGTCGATTTGCGTCTAATGCGTATGTTCCGTATGATTATGCACAAAAAGCCTTTAAAGATCTTTCAAGTGTAAAGGGAAAAGGGTTTACCAAGGAAAAGAATAAGAAGAAACGGGGTAGCTACAGGGGTGGAACGATTGATGTACAGAGCGTGAAAGGGATTAAATTTGACGATTAAACGAGCACGCTGGCATGGTTGTACGGTTAACGTGACGTCATCAGCGCGAACGCAGATTTGGATGCATTTGGAAGATTGTAGCGAGTATTTTTTCCCCGTTATCGGATTATGAGTGAACGAGCGAGCGATTACAAGGGGGAAAGCTTTTTTGACAATGTCGATTCTTCCCGATGCAGCACGACTCATCTTGTTAACGCAGTTAACGAATTGTCAAACCCATGAAAAAGTTCGCTTTCTCGGGTGTGTTCAAAGGTGTCTTTGTTCAATGTCGGTGGTCATTTTAAATAGTCCAGAGCAGTTTACTGTGGTCCCAGTGGGACAAGAAATTAGCGACGAGCGGTACGCTAGATGTTTAACAAGCATGATGAAAGATTCCGAGTATGAGAACCCGATTAATCGGGTTGACGCGAATCTACCACGACATGTTATTGCTGTGGTAGATATTTCCCATACATTACAAAGTCTCAACTATCGAGATACCATACGGGGAAATTCCTTGAATGTGATTGGGTATGTGCGTGGAAAACAGATTATATGTACAAATGAATCAACTCATGACAGCAATAATTTGATGAACCAATCTTCCACTACTGATTCCGATTACTGTTATCGTGATAATTTTATCCTGGAACCATTTTCCCCCCAACCCATCCACGCCCGACACATCGACGGAAAAGCACAGCCACAACCTGACGGAGGATGCCCACTGGTGAATTTGAGGGTTAATGAAACGTGTGAGGAGAATACAGATTCATACATTAAAAGGGAGGGTAATGAAGAAAGTCCAGACTTGCGACTGAATTCTCATTGCCATACCCCAACTTGTTGTCGTTCCACTTCCCATTCCCATTCCTACTCCCAATCCCATCCGCCCCAAGCCATCATCCTCATCCTCGTCCAAGCCACTCTAACCTGGTCCGCCGGCCCCCTCGACACGTGCCAGTACGTGCGTTACGTCAGCCGCTTGGCACGTGATGGAGGAGGGGCGCGGGAGGAGAGGGAGGAGTGGCGGTGTTAGGGATGGTTGGCGGCGAGTCTGGCTTCGATGCGTTTTCGTTCGTCGAGTTTAATTTGATTGATTTCTTCGCGAGTGCTATCATATCTCGCGTTTACTCGATTAAATGGATTGTCAGGATGCTTTTCAAATTCTCGCCGAATCTGTTCAATCTTCTGCTGTCGTCGTAATCCTGTTTCTCCTTTCATTTCTTCTAATCTTCGCTCTTCGTATGCTGTATAGGCTGCTTTGAATCTTCGTTCGGGATGTCGATCCAATAATTGTGAGGGTTTATTTGCATCTAGTGATAATGCGTCCAATGCGTCGTCAATGTTACTCGCGTTAAGTGTTACTGCTTTTTTACCCTCTGTCCCTTCGTAATCTAATTGTGATAAATCCAATCCCCGCGTTTTCTTAACTGCCGTTTTCCCTCCTTTAACTCGACTGGGTAATGCCTCTTCTTCAGCCTTTAGTAAAGCGTCTCGTTCGGCTTTCTTTCGTGCCGTTTCTGCTGCTTTAGCTGCTTTCTCTTCCCTAATTTACATGTTGGCCCAAACGTTAATATTTTCTTCACTGCCATTCACACTTTTGCTTACACTTTTGATGAACCTTTACTTCCCAGTTGCCACTTTTTCTCTTCCTCTGCCGCCTCCACCGCTTTTTGAGCCGCTTTTTTCGAAGCCGCTGCTTCAGCCTTTCGCGCTTGACCCTGCGCTTTTTTTGATGTAGCTTCTGGTGCCTTTTTTCCCTTCATATTTCTTTTTTATACATTCGCTTTTTCTCGTCCGCCCCAGTATCTACACCCACGTGTGCACCTACGATGGTTGTTTTCTCCCCTCCTAACTGTAACCTCCTATTATTTTGTTAATTGTATACCTTGTTAGTCAGAAGCCCCACCGTTAAATCCCGAGCACTCTCAAAAATCTTTTTGCTGTTTTCCCTTCAACCTATCGATAACTTGCTTCCATATTAAGCCCTTGGAATCTTCCCCGTGTCCCCTTTATCTCCCAAAATGCCTTCTGCCTCGTGACCGGAACTTTATATATTCCGACCCGATCAGTCCTCAGGCGTCGGTTTGACGAGACTAAAATTTCCGATTTGTTCACTTAGACAAGTGGAACACTGTGTTATACGCCTGGATTGAGTGTGTACTATCTATTGTTGTTTTGCTTAGCACGTATAGTTAGATGTTATTAACTTCATGGGTTGATAAACACTTTGTAATTACATGTATAACTTGCCTTGTGAATGCCCAATTTGTGCGGCTATGCTATTCTGCTCCGTCGGTGTTAAATTGTATCTGTACCCTACAAATTACCCGCAATCAAGGATTTACCGTGATTTAATCTAATCCAGTGGTGTACCAGCCGGGCTGAGTTAACCGGAGATAGATCTCCTTCAAATCGGCTGTCCGACGCGGTCTATTGGAAACTCGTATTTTATCCAAATGTTCAACTCCTCCTTTTTCCCTAATCACGCCCCCTGTAATACACTTAAAAACCCCCTAATACACTTGATCGCCGACTTGCCTTTTCCGCGCAAAATCTGCGCCAGAATCACGCCATTTTAATGTCCTCTTTTTCCCTTGATCATCCACTCTACAATTCCATTTCTGTTTCTTCACAGTCGCCAAAGTCCCTCTCAATAGTTCACGAGCATATTCATCGCTAAACTGCAAGAATTAATACTGGTTCTGCACTACTCAACATGTACTGCCCGTTCCACAGTCAGCACTCCGCATTTGTAGCGTATTTATGCTTCATTTATCCCTGTCCTCCGCCCAATCTACTTATCCCGTATATTTGAAACTCTTATTGAAACTCCCCACTTTCCGCTCGTCATCAGCTACTTCACCCAAATCATCTACAATATATCCCTAGTCACATATCACAACAGCCTACTCCACACATCTCTTGATTAACTGTATCGTATCACCAAATGCCTTAAACTGTACCTATCCCGTTATGATCTGTACCCCACAAACTCGCCCTATTTTCACCTTTACTTTGCATCATTTTCTCCACTCCGCTCCCTCATGTGGGAACTGAGAAGGAGAAAGGGCTTCTAGAGCATACTAATGCCTCATTGCTTTTAAACCGTACACGCGTACAACTTAGTTTCATTTTTCCGTTAACTTACGGATTCATAATCTCAAATAAACCGCCCACTTACTACGTCCTCCATTCTCCTTGATAATCAAATATGAAATCCGCATCTACAAACATCAACTTTCTCCTCAACTAGTTACCTCCCTTATCCACCCCAATCTCGTATCAAACTCCTCATCCGTCCATACCCACTCACTTACACTCCCCAAATCTCTTCTTTTATCACATCCAATTATCAAATACCTCTAATCTGGTCCATTTCTTCCCTTGCTTAATTCCCTTCCATATAACCTATTTGACATTTATCTACCATCAGTCTCTTTCCCATCTCCGTTAACTATCCGGTACTCCTGACATATTCCATTCACCACCTTTCCGTAGACCCCATCTTGTTAACCCAAATAAAACTTCATTTTTACATCTACCCTAACAAAACTATGCTCCATCCAGTCTAATAATCCCTTTCACGCCCTGTACTTTTCACTATTCTTAACCTTAGCCTAATCTTAACTTCTACAGCTTCACCTCAGCATAATCACCTTAACAAAAACTTAATCTCTCCGACGTACTCCCTTGCTTTTACATTGCCTCCCCTTCCCGATTTTCAATTATCACATACGAATTCATCAATAAAATCCCCTTCCTCTACCACATTCTCCCGTATGTGAACATCGTCACCTTCATACACCGACATCCCAGGGCAATCTTTCAATAAATAAGTCTCACATCCCATCCAGTTTCATATTACCTCTCTTTACTCTCTATCGAAACACTCCGTCCCATCATCACATTTAACAATCTCCATACTTGACTTTTTCCATCCCGTTAACCAATTTTCCCTCCTTGCGAGGCATCTACTATTTCATTTCCTCCGTATCTTCACCAACACCATCCTCCAAGAGCAATAAATCTTCAATCTTGCCTACACCTCTCTTGCCACCACTTTGCCGTGCTTTAATCTACCCATATCAACCCTTAAAACTTCAGAATAGTTACCAACTACCCACAAATCCACTTTACCAAATCTTAAACATATAAGATCATGGCCACATAACCTTTTAGTCTTAACTTTGCCTGATCCACCCGTACAACTCATTTTCCATCATTCAGATTACCAGTTGTAATCTTTGACATTACCGCCTACTCGTTAAACGGGCCCTTGAACTTAACGGTCTTTTCTCCCCCCCTAATTTAGCGTACAAACATCAACCCCTCACACCTATCATCAACTAAGTAAATTTATGCCTTCAGCACTATCCCCTTGATGGGCAAATTTCCTCTAGATCGACATCATACCTCCAAGCAAGGCTGCGATCATTTAAACTTCCAAATCCAGTAAAATCCATCAGAACCAACAAGCCAAGGGTTTTCCAATCATTATTCATTTTTACCCAACGTTCACCCATAAAATAACTAGCGCTAGTTCTGCCAAATCGGTACCTCCGCTACACATGCATAACCTGCGCCGATACACACTCATAACCTCGACTATCCGTCCCCAATATTAGCCCACGCAGTACTTCGGCTCTAAGCTGTATCCATTTCTCCGTAACATAGATATCAATAAGCTCTACACTAACCCCCACTATAGTATAAACTGTTCCCAGGAATTTTCACTCATTCATCATGAACATGTTGTAAAATGGTGTCAAGATTCGGGATTACGATCCGTCCCCTCCTTAAAATACCGTATCCATAAACTTCCAACATTTTCCGTTGACGAACACGATTAACAAGCCCTCAATTAGCCTACCAGAGTTTGCCTCGTAACACGGGCTTTTCTAAACTTAATTTACTTCCACTCTGCTCACCTTGAAACCCGATGGTGGATCCTTTCCCTCGATTACCTTACCCTATACTCATCTTATATCAAATTTCATACGCTTGCTCGACCTAACCGATAACCCATTCAGTCATGACTCAAGGGAAGATCATCCTAAGCCATTATTTTACCCGTCGAATGTGAACAATTGCTCACTCACCCTGCCAGCATACTAGCCTATTCTAGCGTATTCCCAAAATTTTATTCAACTGAACGAATAAACCGTACAACAACCTTTCCCATTAACTGTTCCACTATCTATCTTCTAATCGTTAATTAAACGCTCAACGTACAAGTTTAACTTGTCAACACTTCCCCGCATCCCATCATCAACTTCGGACTCATAACGAACTACCACCGTTAATTACCCATGAAACAACATCATTCTAAGCTCAAACCCACCCACTCGCCTTGTCACCGAGGCCTTCATCCAATCTTATATATTCAGCACGCCTATCGATCAAACTGTTAAACGTATACGAGCGTACCAATCATGACTCTCTTCATGTCCAAACGATTTCTCTTCCCATCATCAAGGTTGTCACAAAATCTTCGGAATTTCGCTCATCCTTGCCCTTGGACTCAACTTCGGTGCCCAGGGTTGTTAAAACGACTATCATAACCATCAAACCTACCTTTGACCGGAAAACTTACCCGTTAATGCCATATTTAAATGAATATACCATCCCCCGTAGCTTGCTCAACCTTGAACCTAATGCTTTAACATATAACTCATTTCCCTTCACCTCATCTATCCATCACTATTTCATCCCTCCATCCGTCTACTGGAAGCCCCAACTTAGTGCATGCCACCGTGTGGATGCGTTGGATCCTCATTTTGCTTCAAATGGGCTATTTTCCTTCACTATCTCACTAGCTAAGCATACACCATTCCATCCCATCCCAAGTATTTCAATTCGCCCGAGTGCATGCACAATATATTTTGGACTACTGGATGGATCGACCCTTCGACCGGGCTCATATGTCATGAATCGTATTAATATATTTAACCTTTGAGAATTCCAGAATATCGTTCTCATTGCTGCTAATTGATGAACTTATTTAACAACTTCATTCTACCCTCAATAACTTCAACATCTTTGCTGAGCGGGTATCGGCCATACTCCCTCGATTATTATTAGTCCTGCTAGCCGTTAACTTATTCAATCTTCACCACTTTTACACTTATCCTCATCTTCACTACACCTCATTCATCATAATGACTGCTTCAACACGCTTATTTCAGTGGTCGAGGCATGCAGATCACAAAAAATCGCTATCGTGTATCCGCGTGGGCGGTTTAGTACCAATCGATACATTATCCCAGGCTGCCTCTACTTCGAGTTCGGGTAATGAAGATGAAAAAGGTTCTTCGTTGTCCAGAAAATTTCCTTCTGCTAAACGTTTAAAGCGAAGAGTCACTGGTAGACGCCATGACTTTGACACAGTTACTGCTACTCCCGATGTTCACTCTCTCGACACCTGGTCACAGCAACATTATTCCGTCAGTTTCTCCCACGGTATCAATTTTCCCCGAACTATTAAAGCTCAACAGCTTCAGCACGGTCAAACAAATATTCTTACTATTAAGTCACCCCAACGGATATCTACAAGGTCTCGTCAGGTTCTGTCTGATCGATCAAGGATGCCTGATCGTAAATTACGCCGAAAATCAAAATCGTTGCCATCCCTTCCCTCCGTTATCCTAGCTGAATTACCCGGCTCATATCCTCCTGAACACGATATACCAAATAATTTTCAAAAGGATACACCAACATTTGATCAATCAACAGTCCAGCCTACCTTATTGCGCAATGAAGTTAACAAAAATAAGGAATTGCCTCAATACCCACCCTCTTGCTCAGATGTATCATCGACAAATTCAATTCAACCTTCTGATTCAATAAGTGTACACCGAACTTCCAATGCTAATCGAAACTTTGAATCACAATTGAACGCTGAATCTCAGCGTGAAACTTCCTCCATGTTTGATCATAGTACCAGACAATGCCCTTCGCCTGCGTCGACTCTCGTCGATTGTGTATCGGCTACACTTTCCACCAAAGACTCCTTTGACGCTGATTTTCCCGTTAATCAGTCCGCCAACCGCCCTCTCACATTACGAAATTCATCCTTCCTTCACGAGCAACGATATCAACCTTTATACCAGAGAACACAGACCACTCGACACGCTAGCAACGATGTACGTCGCAAGGTCGAAACTTTGCTACATCGTAATGCTACCGTTGACCAAAACTTCCCCGGCGATTACATTAGAATAGCCCAACCATTAGACGCCACCTTAATGAGGAGTCAGGAAATCAGTCCAAAATCACCCAAAACTTTCCCTTTGTTACCCCGTTCGACAAATCCACGTCAGGTTTCCCAAATGATTGTACACACGATTTCACCATCTATTCCTGACAAACCCAGAGCTTCCCGTACCCGTCAATCGACCGGCCATACATCCCAAAGTGTATCGCCAACAAATTGTCAAACGCAAGCTTCTAGCGTTAAACACATGCCATGTATACGTCATCGGGAATCTCGCGATTCCATTATTTATGGTACATTTGAAGAAGTGAGACCGTGCGATATCCGTGAGAGTGACTTTTGCCAGTTTCGCTCCGAACTTTTGGATCTGCGACAGAAGTATGAGATGGCCATACGACAAGTTCGCACTTTACAGAATGATGAGCGTGTATGGCAAGACACTATTAAGCGATTAGAAGCTGTGAACGAGGAGGTTAACTCGCAAAAAATTGATTTGCTCGAGCAGAACATGGAATTACGATCCGCTTTAACCGATAAAATTAACGTTATCCGAAATCTTGAATGTTTAATTAAGCAGTTAAACACAGCTCGTTTAGATACACCACTGGGTTGTTTTACCGATGCTGGCGTAAAGGTTGACTCGCCTCAGCAGTCCCATCCAAAGTCGCATCATATTCAATATGCCGCAATTTGAAACTGTCCGCTCCGCTGGTCGGATTCGTCAATATTTTGTTACTGTTATTCTGAATCCTGTACATTCAGTTTGCTTTTCATTGCCCTGAGACCGTGTCAGTCACCCGTCCAAGTGTTGTTTAACTCTGCCATCTTCACGAGCTCCTGCGTAGCATAATCTCCGTACTATCATTTTACGTATACTTTAACCCACTAGAGTTGATCTCATTTAGCCTTTTCCATCATAGCACGATACCGTTAGTCCGACTCACCAACCCTCTTGTAATTTTGTATGCTTAACGTTAAAATTTCATTTCTTCCATAACAATATTTATTGATTTATCTCAAGATGGCGTGAATATCAATCCTAATACAAAGTGCTGCACCAGTGGAGCATCACAATACACGTGATTTGTATGATGTTGGTCAAAGTGTGCCATATATACTAAAATTTTCTCCTCGCTCTGCGGCGTAACGGCACAGGGGAGGATGGCCGAGTGGTTAAGGCGCTGTGTTTAGGCACGGGACGAGTCGATCGGAGTTGCGGGACGTGCGGGGCACGTGCACCTGGTTTGGCGGTTGCCATTACTCCCCCGGGAAGCCGTTCGGGTGCGCGCCTTACTACTCCGTCTAGCGGAGTCCTTCTTCACTCCTGTTTCTGTAAATGTCGGCGCCGCAGGTGTTGCGTAATCCACTTGCTGCGACTACCATCGGTGCCCGCTACCGGGAGTGGACTGCCGTGCCGGCGCCCCACTCTCTT